>OX401419.1:2321180-2368488 GCA_947846245.1 Cerastoderma edule
GATAAATGACAGTATATTTGTGTTTTACATTTTTTTTCTAACCAGGTGATTAATCTGAGCGTTCCTTCCTATTTTAGCTGTTACTCAAATGTAAACAATGAAGTAAAATTGGTTGGCACTAAATTTTGAAGAAAAAAAACTCTTTAAGAAATAGATAATAAATAGTGCAGGCATTATGCATTATATTGTCATGATCCTGTGATTTTTTGCTATGTTTCAACATATTCTATCATAATGTATAACTCATTTCACCCAGTTTTGCAGATTTTCTTAGCACTAGTATGGTCTTAAAGTATCAGAGGATCGATTTTACTGATGTTACCATGGTAGTTGTATCATGTATTAATGTTTTTTCCTTCTCCAGAACATTTTGCAAAAAGTGACTTGGTCCAGTCTTGCGCCAAGCCATCGAAATGAAGTATCTTTTACATCCAAGGTAACATGATAAGCACATCGGTTGAGAACTATGAAAAATCGTATTACCCATTGTAATATAATTGACAATTGTATGTTTAACTCCAATATACCTCACTTTACCACAACTTCAATGGAAGACATGAGTAACCATTGTGACAAAAGAATAAATTCCTCTTAAGCAGCAATTATTTTTAGTGTTACAATTCTTTTTCTTGTTTACCACTCCATTCATAAGTCTGCAGTAGTCCAGGAGTAGATTTCTTAAACAATGTTTGTTTATCAAATGTTAATGTTACTGCATAAAGTATCAGAACCACATGAAAACAAAAAGGCTTTTACTGTAATTAGTCCTTGAGCATATAAAATACTGTTGTGAATTGAGTAAAGAAGCATTTTAGTTGAATTCAAAGTAACTTCATTAACATGTGTTTTCATTTGATTAGTATTTAGTACTTCATTTCAAAAAGATGAAAATGTAAAACTTTTGGGAAAGGATTAAAAAATCACATAAATGAAACAATTAGTTGCATGATGTCAAATAGTTTTTAAGCTATCAACAGAATCCAAAATAATCAATCCAGTCAGACTTAAACCATTAAGTTAGCAATGCGATGACTACAATATCATAGAAATTATCAAATACAATTCTTCGATCTGTAACTACTAGATATTTGAGTGCCACACTGGGTACAAAGTGATAGAGATCTATTATATATATAAAGATACAAAGTTCACAGTTTACAATTGGATGATGTTTGGAGTCAGTTCTTGTGTTGATCTTTATCACCTGATACTCTATAAGATATCTGGACCTGTAACACATAAAACAAGAATACACATTGTAGTATGATACTATTTTATTCAAGGTGAGAAACATCATGAATCCAGGTTGGAATGAATCTCTGGACTTTCACTCTATAGAAGTAGCTATTTGTCATGCTTTCAGCAATATAAACATATTTCAAAAATATATACTCATATATTAACCACTACTATATACTAGGGATGGGAACGAATATTCGAATATTCGAATAGCGGGTCGAATATTCGAATAGCAAAATAGTATTCGAATATTCGATTTTAATGAACCTATATTACTGTATGTTTACCATAAATTTTATTCAAAAATAATGTTGTTTTATTTTCATTTTCTTCCTCTAAACCGATCCCAAATATCGAAGAACGTGCCTAGCTCCCAGGTGCAGTTACGATGTTTTTACAACGTATGTCGCACAGTAAAACACCTGTGACAAATTACCACATCTTTTGACAGTTTGCAAAACGATTAATTCCTAAGTGTGAAAATAGTCGGTTTTACGCCGCTAAATCTAACACCTTAATGATCTGCGCTTGCTCCTTATTATCCAAAAAAAGTCAATCACGCTAATTGACAATTGTCAGTGTCAACCAATCACGTAACTTGTTTGTCGTAATGAGTAATGTGAACTCTTTATGCATGTATGCATTCAAACAATAACAAAGAAAAAAGGGAGAAAAATTTGCCCATCTTTCCCCCATGAGTAAACTTGCTGTTGATCCCCTTACTCTGACTTTCACGGCATACTATTTTAAGCAGCAGCGTGCATAAAGAAATTGCCTGTTCACAAGGAGCATTTCTACGCTTTGGACGGGGGTCGGGTGTGGGGGTCTGTTTTTTGGGGGGAAGTCACTCTGTGCGGATATGAACATATACAATAACAGTCTTGCCAGATTATGGGTAAAGGGTTAGCAATCAGAAACATAATCAGTAGAATTACTCAATGAAACACTGCAGGAAAAGGGACAATGACTTATTTGATTATCTCCATATAGAAATATTGATCGCACGGGGTCTCGAACAAACGACACTCTGGTTAACGTGGTAAAATCAGAAACGTCGTCTGCATACTTCTTTAGAATAGATTGCCTTAAAAGACTGAATCCCTAATTACCATATTTTACTATCATAAAGTACCGATACGTTTCAAGGTATTTTATTCTGTCGCTCGGTTTGTTTGGGACTTAACGCGGATGTCAACACTATTCTAGTCATTTTGATGACTTTTTCATCTGTTTTATTTTCCACGTAGAGCAATTTGATGGGTTTGTCCAATGAGACATGTCGGATTGACTTCTTATACCATTACCAAACAATAACGACATTTGACCAGTTTGTTGGAGGCGACTTTGGAAAACGTTGTGGAAAATGAGAAATAGCTCTTCACCAGCAATTTCTCCTTTTCCCACAATGTTTTCTCCTCTATCCGAAGATCAGTTTCAAATTCATCGCATTCAGAAATGGCGTCTGAAACTCCTCCAGTTAGGGACTGTCTAAACTTTTTTTCAACTATTTTGGTAAAGGGTTAAACAAACAAAAGTTTGATCTGGCCAGGTCTCAAACTTCAGACTCCAGTCTTCCAAGTCATGAATGGGGCAATCCAATGAACAAGGTAGCATACATTGAAAACAGTGTGTGGAAAAGGACTTGTGTAATGAGTAATGTGAACTCTTTATGCATGCATGCATTCAAACAATAACAAAGAAAAAAGGGAGACAACAACGCTCATCTTTCCCCCATGAGTAAACTTGCTGTTGATCCCCCTACTCTGACTTTCACGGCATACTATTTTAAGTAGCAGCGTGGATAAAGAAATTGCCCGCTCACAAGGAGCATTTCTACGCTTTGGACGGGGGTCGGGTGTGGGGGTCTGGTTTTTTGGGGGAAGTCACCCTGTGCGGATATGAACATATACAATAACAGTCTTGCCAGATTGTGGGTAAAGGGTTAGCAATCAGAAACATAATAGTCAGTAGAATTACTCAATGAAACACTGTAGGAAAAGGGACAATGACTTATTTGATTATCTCCATATAGAAATATTGATCGGACGGGGTCTCGAACAAACGACATTCTGGTTAACGTGGTAAAATCAGAAACATCGTCTGCATACTTCTTTAGAATAGATTGCCTTGAAAGACTGAATCCCTAATTACCCTATTTTACTATCATAAAGTACCGATACGTTTCAAAGTATTTTATTCTGTCGCTCGGTTTGTTTTGGACTTAACGCTGATGTCAACAGTATTCTAGTCATTTTGATGACTTTTCCATCTGTTTTATTTTCCACGTAGAGCAATTCGATGGGTTTGTCCAATGAGACATGTCGCATTGACTTCTTATACCATTACCAAACAATAACGACATTTTGACCAGTTTGTTGGAGGCAACTTTGGAAAACGTTGTGGGAAAATGAGAAATTGCTCTTCACCAGCAATTTCTCCTTTTCCCACAATGTTTTCTCCTCTATCCGAAGATCAGTTTTCAAATTCATCGCATTCAGAAATGGCGTCTGAAACTTCTCCAGTTATATAGGGACTGTCTAAACTTTTTTTCAACTATTTTTGGTAAAGGGCTAAACAAACAAAGGTTTGATCTGGCCAGGTCTCAAACTTCAGACTCCAGTCTTCCAAGTCATGAATGGACAATCCAATGAACAAGTTAGCATACATTGAAAACAGTGTGTGGAAAAGGACTTGTGTAATGAGTAATGTAAACTCTCTATACATGTATGTCAAACAATAACAAAGAGAAAAGGGAGACAACCATGCCCATCTTTCCCCCATGAGTAAACTTGCTGTTGATCCCCTTACTCTGACTTTCACGGCATACTATTCTAAGCAGCAGCGTGGATAAAGAAATTGCCCATTCATAAGGAGGATTTCAATGCTTTGGGTGGAGTCGGGTGTGGGGGTCGGGTTTCTGGGGGGAAGTTACTCTGTGCGGATATGAAAATATACACTAACAGTCTTGCCAGATTATGGGTAAAGGGTTAGCAATCAGAAACATAATCAGTAGAATTACTCAATGAAACACTGTAGGAAAAGGGACAATGACTTATTTGATTATCTCCATATAGAAATATTGATCGGACGGGGTCTCGAACAAACGACATTCTGGTTAACGTGGTAAATCAGAAACATCGTCTGCATACTTCTTTAGAATAGATTGCCTTGAAAGACTGAATCCCTAATTACCCTATTTTACTATCATAAAGTACCGACACGCTTCAAAGTATTTTATTCTGTCGCTCGGTTTGTTTTGGACTTAACGCTGATGTCAACAGTATTCTAGTCATTTTGATGACTCTTTCATCTGTTTTATTTTCCACGTAGAGCAATTTGGTGGGTTTGTCCAATGAGCAATGTCGCATTGACTTCTTATACCATTACCAAACAATAACGACATTTGACCAGTTTTGTTGGAGGCGACTTTGGAAAATGTTGTGGGAAAATGAGAAATTGCTCTTCACCAGCAATTTCTCCTTTTCCCACAATGTTTTCTCCTCTATCCGAAGATCAGTTTTCAAATTCATCGCATTCAGAAATGGCTTCTGAAACTCCTCCAGTTATATAGGGACTGTCTAAACTTTTTTTCAACTATTTTTGGTAAAGGGTTAAACCAACAAAGGTTTGATCTGGCCAGGTCTCAAACTTCAGACTCCAGTCTTCCAAGTCATGAATGGGACAATCCAATGAACAAGCTAGCATACATTGAAAACAGTGTGAGGAAAAGGACTTGTGTAATGAGTAATGTGAACTCTTTATGCATGTATGCATTCAAACAACAACAAAGGAAAAAGGGAGACAACCTTGCCCATCTTTCCCCCATGAGTAAACTTGCTGTTGATCCCCCTACTCTGACTTTCACGGCATACTATTTTAAGCAGCAGCTTGGATAAAGAAATTGCCCGTTCACAAGGAGCATTTCTACGCTTTGGACGGGGGTCGGGTGTGGGGGTCTGGTTTTTGGGGGGAAGTCACTCTGCGCGGATATGAACATATACAATAACAGTCTTGCCAGATTATGGGTAAAGGGCTAGCAATCAGAAACATAATCAGTAGAATTACTCAATGAAACACTGTAGGAAAAGGGACAATGACTTATTGATTATCTCCATTATAGAAATATTGATCGGACGGGGTCTCGAACAAACGACATTCTGGTTAACGTGGTAAAATCAGAAACGTCGTCTGCATACTCCTTTAGAATAGATTGCCTTGAAAGACTGAATCCCTCACTACCATATTTTACTATCATAAAGTACCGATACGTTTCAAAGTATTTTATTCTGTCGCTCGGTTTGTTTGGGACTTAACGCTGATGTCAACAGTATTCTAGTCATTTTGATGACTTTTTTCATCTGTTTTATTTTCCACGTAGAGCAATTTGGTGGGTTTGTCCAATGAGACATGTCGCATTGACTTCTTATACCATTACCAAACAATAACGACATTTGACCAGTTTGTTGGAGGGCGACTTTGGAAAACATTGTGGGAAAATGCGAAATTGCTCTTCACCAGCAATTTCTCCTTTTCCCACAATGTTTTCTCCTCTATCCGAAGATCACTTTTCAAATTCATCGCATTCAGAAATGGCGTCTGAAACTCCTCCAGTTATATATATAGGGACTGTCTAAACGTTTTTTCAACTATTTTTGGTAAAGGGTTAAACAAACAAAAGTTTGATCTGGCTATGTCTCAAACTTCAGACTCCAGTCTTCCAAGTCATGAATGGGACAATCCAATGAACAAGTTAGCATACATTGAAAACAGTGTGAGGAAAAGGACTTGTGTAATGAGTAATGTGAACTCTTTATGCATGTATGCATTCAAACAATAACAAAGAAAAAAGGGAGACCAATTTGCCCATCTTTCCCCCATGAGTAAACTTGCTGTTGATCCCCTTACTCTGACTTTCACGGCATACTATTTTAAGCAGCAGCGTACATAAAGAAATTGCCTGTTCACAAGGAGCATTTCTACGCTTTGGACGGGGGTCGGGTGTGGGGGTCTGGTTTTTGGGAGGAAGACACTCTGTGCGGATATGAACATATACAATAACAGTCTTGCCAGATTATGGGTAAAGGGTTAGCAATCAGAAACATAATCAGTAGAATTACTCAATGAAACACGGTAGGAAAAGGGACAATGGCTTATTTGATTATCCCCATATAGAAATATTGATCGGACGGGGTCTCGAACAAACGACACCCTGGTTAACGTGGTAAAATCAGAAACATCGTCTGCATACTTCTTTAGAATAGATTGCTTTGAAAGA
Organism: Cerastoderma edule; assembly: GCA_947846245.1. Lineage (NCBI taxonomy): Eukaryota > Metazoa > Mollusca > Bivalvia > Cardiida > Cardiidae > Cerastoderma > Cerastoderma edule. The sequence goes on from OX401419.1 coordinate 2,327,695, forward strand.
CTGAATCCCTAATTACCATATTTTACTATCATAAAGTACCGATACGTTTCAAAGTATTTCATTCTGTCGCTCGGTTTGTTTTGGACTTAACGCTGATGTCCACAGTATTCTAGTCATTTTGATGACTTTTACATCTGTTTTATTTTCCACATAGAGCAATTTGGTGGGTTTGTTCAATGAGACATGTCGCATTGACTTCTTATACCATTACCAAACAATAACGACATTTGACCAGTTTGTTGGAGGCTAATTTGGAAAACGTTGTGGGAAAATGAGAAATTGCTCTTCACCAGCAATTTCTCCTTTTCCCACAATGTTTTCTCCCTATCCGAAGATCAGTTTTCAAATTCATCGCATTCAGAAATGGCGTCTGAAACTCCTCCAGTTATATAGGGACTGTTTAAACTTTTTTTCAACTATTTTTGGTAAAGGGTTAAACAAACAAAAGTTTGATCTGGCCAGGTCTCAAACTACAGACCCCAGTCTTCCAAGTCATGAATGGGACAATCCAATGAACAAGTTAGCATACATTGAAAACAGTGTGGAAAAGGACTTGTGTAATGAGTAATGTGAACTCTATATACATGTATGTCAAACAATAACAAAGAGAAAAGGGAGACAACTTCGCCCATCTTTCCCCCATGAGTAAACTTGCTGTTGATCCCCTTACTCTGACTTTCACGGCATACTATTTTAAGCAGCAGCGTGCATAAAGAAATTGCCCGCTCACAAGGAGCATTTCTACGCTTTGGACGGGGGTCGGGTGGGGGGGTCTGGTTTTTGGGGGGAAGTCACTCTGTGCGGATATGAACATATACAATAACAGTCTTGCCAGATTGTGGGTAAAGGGTTAGCAATCAGAAACATAATCAGTAGAATTACTCAATGAAACACTGTAGGAAAAGGGACAATGACTTATTTGACTATCTCCATATAGAAATATTGATCGGACGGGGTCTCGAACAAACGGCATTCTGGTTAACGTGGTAAAATCAGAAACATCGCCTGCATACTTCTTTAGAATAGATTGCCTTGAAAGACTGAATCCCTCATTACCATATTTTACTATCATAAAGTACCGATACGTTTCAAAGTATTTTATTCTGTCGCTCGGTTTGTTTGGGACTCAACGCTGATGTCAACAGTATTCTAGTCATTTTGATGACTTTTTCATCTGTTTTATTTTCCACGTAGAGCAATTTGGTGGGTTTGTCCAATGAGACATTACGCATTGACTTCTTATACCATTACCAAACAATAACGACATTTGACCAGTTTGTTGGAGGCGACTTTGGAAAAACTTTGTGAGAAAATGAGAAATTGCTCTTCACCAGCAATTTCTCCTTTTCCCACAATGTTTTCTGCTCTATCCCAAGTTTATTTTTCAAATTCATCGCATTTAGAAATGGCGTCTGAAACTCTTCCAGTTAGGGACTCTCTAAACTATTTCTCAACTATTTTGGTAAAGGGTTAAACAAACAAAAGTTTGATCTGGCCAGGTCTCAAACTTCAGACTCCAGTCTTCCTAGTCATGAATGGGACAACTAATGAACAAGTTAGCATACATTGAAAACAGTGTGTGGAAAAGGACTTGTGTAATGAGTAATGTGAACTCTTTATACATGTATGTCAAACAATAACAAAGAAAAAAGGGAGACAACTTTGCCCATCTTTCCCCCATGAGTAAACTTGCTGTTGATCCCCCTACTCTGACTTTCACGGCATACTATTTTAAGCAGCAGCGTGGATAAAGAAATTGCCCGTTCACAAGGAGCATTTCTACGCTTTGGACGGTGTGGGGGTCTGGCTTTTGGGGGGAAGTCACTCTGTGCGGATATGAACATATACAATAACAGTCTTGCCAGATTATGGGTAAAGGGTTAGCAATCAGAAACATAATCAGTAGAATTACCCAATGAAACACTGTAGGAAAAGGGACAATGACTTATTTGATTATCTCCATATAGAAATATTGATCGGACGGGTCTCGAACAAACGACATTCTGGTTAACGTGGTAAAATCAGAAACGTCGTCTGCATACTTCTTTAGAATAGATTGCCTTGAAAGACTGAATCCCTAACTACCATATTTTACTATCATAAAGTACCGATACGTTTCAAAGTATTTTATTCTGTCGCTCGGTTTGTTTGGGACTTAACGCTGATGTCAACAGTATTCTAGTCATTTTGATGACTTTTTCATCCGTTTCATTTGCCACGTAGAGCAATTTGATGGGTTTGTCCAGTGAGACATGTCGCATTGACTTCTTATACCATTACCAAACAATAACGACATTTGACCAGTTTGTTGGAGGCGACTTTGGAAAAACGTTGTGGGAAAATGAGAAATTGTTCTTCACCAGCAATTCCTCCTTCTCCCACAATGTTTTCTCCTCTATCCCAAGATTATTTTTCAAATTCATCGCATTTAGAAATGGCATCTGAAACTCTTTCAGTTAGGGACTCTCTAAACTATTTCTCAACTATTTTTGGTAAAGGGTTAAACAAACAAAAGTTTGATCTGGCCAGGTCTCAAACCTCAGACTCCAGTCTTCCAAGTCATGAATGGGACAATCCAATGAACAAGTTAGCATACATTGAAAACGGTGTGTGGAAAAGGACTTGTGTAATGAGTAATGTGAACTCTATATACATGTATGTCAAACAATAACAAAGAGAAAAAGGAGACAACTTTGCCCATCTTTCCCCCATGAGTAAACTTGCTGTTGATCCCCTTACTCTGACTTTCACGGCATACTATTCTAAGCAGCAGCGTGGATAAAGAAATTGCCCATTCATAAGGAGGATTTCAATGCTTTGGGTGGAGTCGGGTGTGGGGGTCGGGTTTTTGGGGAGAAGTCACTCTGTGCGGATATGAACATATACAATAACAGCCTTGCCAGATTATGGGTAAAGGGTTAGCAATCAGCAACATAATCAGTAGAATTACTCAATGAAACACTGTAGGAAAAGGGACAATGACTTATTTGATTATCTCCATATAGAAATATTGATCGGACGGGGTCTCGAACAAACGACATTCTGGTTAACGTGGTTAAATCAGAAACATCGCCTGCATACTTCTTTAGAATAGATTGCCTTGAAAGACTGAATCCCTAATTACCCTATTTCACTATCATAAAGTACCGATACGTTTCAAAGTATTTTATTCTGTCGCTCGGTTTGTTTTGGACTTAACGCTGATGTCAACAGTATTCTAGTCATTTTGATGACTTTTACATCTGTTTTATTTTCCACGAAGAGCAATTTGGTGGGTTTGTCCAATGAGACATGTCGCATTGACTTCTTATACCATTACCAAACAATAACGACATTTGACCCGTTTGTTGGAGGCGACTTTGGGAAAACGTTGTGGGAAAATGAGAAATTGCTCTTCACCAGCAATTTCTCCTTTTCCCACAATGTTTTCTGCTCTATCCCAAGTTTATTTTTCAAATTCATCGCCTTTAGAAATGGCGCCTGAAACTCTTCCAGTTAGGGACTCTCTAAACTATTTCTCAACTATTTTTGGTAAAAGGGTTAAACAAACAAAAGTTTGATCTGGCCAGGTCTCAAACTTCAGACTCCAGTCTTCCTAGTCATGAATGGGACAATCCAATGAACAAGTTAGCATACATTGAAAACAGTGTGTGGAAAAGGACTTGTGTAATGAGTAATGTGAACTCTTAATGCATGTATTCAAAACAATAACAAAGAAAAAAGGGAGACAACTTTGCCCATCTTTCCCCCATGAGTAAACTTGCTGTTGATCCCCTTACTCTGACCTTCACGGCATACTATTTTAAGCAGCAGCGTGCATAAAGAAATTGCCTGTTCACAAGGAGCATTTCTACGCTTTGGACGGGGGTCGGGTGTGGGGGTCTGGTTTTTGGGGGGGAAGTCACTCTGTGTGGATATGAACACATACAATAACAGTCTTGCCAGATTATGGGTAAAGGGTTAGCAATCAGAAACATAATCATTAGAATTACTCAATGAAACACTGTAGGAAATGGGACAATGACTTATTTGATTATCTCCATATAGAAATATTGATCGGACGGGGTCTCGAACAAACGACATTCTGGTTAACGTGGTAAAATCAGAAACATCGTCTGCATACTTTTTTAGAATAGATTGCCTTGAAAGACTGAATCCCTAATTACCGTATTTTACTATCATAAAGTACCGATACGTTTCAAAGTATTTTATTCTGTCGCTCGGTTTGTTTCGGACCTAACGCTGATGTCAACAGTATTCTAGTCATTTTGATGACTTTTACATCTGTTTTATTTTCCACGTAGAGCAATTTGATGGGTTTGTCCAATGAGACATGACGCATTGACTTCTTACACCATTACCAAACAATAACGACATTTGACCAGTTTGTTGGAGGCGACTTTGGAAAAACGTTGTGGGAAAATGAGAAATTGCTCTTCACCAGCAATTTCTCCTTTTCCCACAATGTTTTCTGCTCTATCCCAAGATTATTTTTCAAATTCATCGCATTTAGAAATGGCGTCTGAAACTCTTCCAGTTAGGGACTCTCTAAACTATTTCTTAACTATTTTTGGTAAAGGGTTAAATAAACAAAAGTTTGATCTGGCCAGGTCTCAAACTTCAGACTCCAGTCTTCCAAGTCATGAATGGGACAATCCAATGAACAAGTTAGCATACATTGAAAACAGTGTGTGGAAAGGACTTGTGTAATGAGTAATGTGAACTCTTTGTACATGTATGTCAAACAATAACAAAGAGAAAAGGGAGACAACTTTGCCCATCTTTCCCCCATGAGTAACCTTGCTGTTGATCCCCTTACTCTGACTTTCACGGCATACTATTTTAAGCAGCAGTGTGCATAAAGAAATTGCCCGCTCACAAGGAGCATTTCTACGCTTTGGACGGGGGTCGGGTGTGGGGGTCTGGTTTTTGGGGGGAAGTCTCTCTGTGTGGATATGAACATATACAATAACAGTCTTGCCAGATTATGGGTAACGGGTTAGCAATCAGAAACATAATCAGTAGAATTACTCAATGAAACACTGTAGGAAAAGGGACAATGACTTATTCGATTATCTCCATATAGAAATATTGGTCGGACGGGGTCTCGAACAAACGACATTCTGGTTAACGTGGTAAAATCAGAAACAGCGTCTGCATACTTCTTTAGAATAGATTGCCTTGAAAGACTGAATCCCTAATTACCCTATTTTACTATCATAAAGTACCGACACGTTTCAAAGTATTTCATTCTGTCGCTCGGTTTGTTTTGGACTTAGCGCTGATGTCAACAGTATTCTAGTCATTTTGATGACTTTTTCATCTGTTTTATTTTCCACGTGGAGCAATTTGATGGGTTTGTCCAATGAGACATGTCGCATTGACTTCTTATACCATTACCAAACAATAACGACATTTGACCAGTTTGTTGGAGGCGACTTTGGAAAACGTTGTGGAAAAATGAGAAATTTCTCTTCACCAGTAATTCCTCCTTTTCCCACAATGTTTTCTCCTCTATCCGAAGATCAGTTTCAAATTCATCGCATTCAGAAATGGCGTCTGAAACTCCTCCAGTTAGGGACTGTCTAAACTTTTTTCAACTATTTTTGGTAAAGGGTTAAACAAACAAAAGTTTGATCTGGCCAGGTCTCAAACTTCAGACTCCAGTCTTCCAAGTCATGAATGGGACAATCCAATGAACAAGTTAGCATACATTGAAAACAGTGTGTGGAAAAGGACTTGTGTGTAATGAGTAATGTGAACTCTTAATGCATGTATTCAAAACAATAACAAAGAGAAAAGGGAGACAACTTTGCCCATCTTTCCCCCATGAGTAAACTTGCTGTTGATCCCCTTACTCTGACTTTCACGGCATACTATTTTAAGCAGCAGCGTGCATAAAGAAATTGCTCGTTCACAAGGAGCATTTCTACGCTTTGGACGGGGGTCGGGTGTGGGGGTCTGGTTTTTGGGGGGAAGTCACTCTGTGCGGATATGAACATATACAATAACAGTCTTGCCAGATTATGGGTAAAGGGTTAGCAATCAGAAACATAATCAGTAGAATTACTCAATGAAACACTGTAGGAAAAGGGACAATGACTTATTTGATTATCTCCATATAGAAATATTGATCGGACGGGGTCTCGAACAAACGGCATTCTGGTTAACGTGATAAAATCAGAAACATCGTCTGCATACTTCTTTAGAATAGATTGCCTTGAAAGACTGAATCCCTAATTACCGTATTTTACTATCATAAAGTACCGATACGTTTCAAAGTATTTTATTCTGTCGCTCGGTTTGTTTTGGACTTAACGCTGATGTCAACAGTATTCTAGTCATTTTGATGACTTTTTCATCTGTTTTATTTTCCACGTAGAGCAATTTGGTGGGTTTGTCCAATGAGACATGTCGCATTGACTTCTTATACCATTACCAAACAATAACGACATTTGACCAGTTTGTTGGAGGCGACTTTGGAAAACGTTGTGGGAAAATGAGAAATTGCTCTTCACCAGCAATTCCTCCTTTTCCCACAATGTTTTCTCCTCTATCCCAAGATCAGTTTTCAAATTCATCGCATTCAGAAATGGCGTCTGAAACTCCTCCAGTTAGGGACTGTCTAAACTTTTTTTCAACTATTTTTGGTAAAGGGTTAAACAAACAAAAGTTTGATCTGGCCAGGTCTCAAACTTCAGACTCCAGTCTTCCAAGTCATGAATGGGACAATCCAATGAACAAGTTAGCATACATTGAAAACAGTGTGTGGAAAAGGACTTGTGTAATGAGTAATGTGAACTCTTATACATGTATGTCAAACAATAACAAAGAAAAAGGGAGACAACTTTGCCCATCTTTCCCCCATGAGTAAACTTGCTGTTGATCCCCTTACTCTGACTTTCACGGCATACTATTTTAAGCAGCAGCGTGCATAAAGAAATTGCCTGTTCACAAGGAGCATTTCTACGCTTTGGACGGGGTCGGGTGTGGGGTCTGGTTTTTGGGGGGGAAGTCACTCTGTGCGGATATGAACATATACAATAACAGTCTTGCCAGATTATGGGTAAAGGGTTAGCAATCAGAAACATAATCAGTAGAATTACTCAATGAAACACTGTAGGAAAAGGGACAATGACTTATTTGATTATCTCCATATAGAAATATTGATCGGACGGGGTCTCGAACAAACGGCATTCTGGTTAACGTGATAAAATCAGAAACATCGTCTGCATACTTCTTTAGAATAGATTGCCTTGAAAGACTGAATCCCTAATTACCGTATTTTACTATCATAAAGTACCGATACGTTTCAAAGTATTTTATTCTGTCGCTCGGTTTGTTTGGGACCTAACGCTGATGTCAACAGTATTCTAGTCATTTTGATGACTTTTACATCTGTTTTATTTTCCACGTAGAGCAATTTGATGGGTTTGTCCAATGAGACATGTCGCATTGACTTCTTATACCATTACCAAACAATAACGACATTTGACCAGTTTGTTGGAGGCGACTTTGGAAAACGTTGTGGGAAAATGAGAAATTGCTCCTCACCAGCAATTCCTCCTTTTCCCACAATGTTTTCTCCTCTATCCGAAGATCAGTTCTCAAATTCATCGCATTCAGAAATGGCGTCTGAAACTCCTCCAGTTATATAGGGACTGTCTAAACTTTTTTTCAACTATTTTTGGTAAAGGGTTAAACAAACAAAAGTTTGATCTGGCCAGGTCTCAAACTTCAGACTCCAGTCTTCCAAGTCATGAATGGGACAATCCAATGAACAAGTTAGCATACATTGAAAACAGTGTGTGGAAAAGGACTTGTGTAATGAGTAATGTGAACTCTTTATACATGTATTCAAACAATAACAAAGAGAAAAGGGAGACAACTTTGCCCATCTTTCCCCCATGAGTAAACTTGCTGTTGATCCCCTTACTCTGACTTTCACGGCATACTATTTTAAGCAGCAGCGTGCATAAAGAAATTGCCTGTTCACAAGGAGCATTTCTACGCTTTGGACGGGGGTCGGGTGTGGGGGTCTGGTTTTTTGGGGAGGAAGTCACTCTGTGTGGATATGAACATATACAATAACAGTCTTGCCAGATTATGGGTAAAGGGTTAGCAATCAGAAAACATAATCAGTAGAATTACTCAATGAAACACTGTAGGAAAAGGGACAATGACTTATTTGATTATCTCCATATAGAAATATTGATCGGACGGGGTCTCGAACAAACGACATTCTGGTTAACGTGGTAAAATCAGAAACATCGTCTGCATACTTCTTTAGAATAGATTGCCTTGAAAGACTGAATCCCTAATTACCGTATTTTACTATCATAAAGTACCGATACGTTTCAAAGTATTTTATTCTGTCGCTCGGTTTGTTTGGGACTTAACGCTGATGTCAACAGTATTCTAGTCATTTTGATGACTTTTACATCTGTTTTATTTTCCACGTAGAGCAATTTGATGGGTTTGTCCAATGAGACATGTCGCATTGACTTCTTATACCATTACCAAACAATAACGACATTTGACCAGTTTGTTGGAGGCGACTTTGGAAAACGTTGTGGGAAAATGAGAAATTGCTCTTCACCAGCAATTTCTCCTTTTCCCACAATGTTTTCTCCTCTATCCGAAGATCAGTTCTCAAATTCATCGCATTCAGAAATGGCGTCTGAAACTCCTCCAGTTAGGGACTGTCTAAACTTTTTTTCAACTATTTTTGGTAAAGGGTTAAACAAACAAAAGTTTGATCTGGCCAGGTCTCAAACTTCAGACTCCAGCCTTCCAAGTCATGAATGGGACAATCCAATGAACAAGTTAGCATACATTGAAAACAGTGTGTGGAAAAGGACTTGTGTGTAATGAGTAATGTGAACTCTTAATGCATGTATTCAAAACAATAACAAAGAAAAAAGGGAGACAACTTTGCCCATCTTTCCCCCATGAGTAAACTTGCTGTTGATCCCCTTACTCTGACTTTCACGGCATACTATTTTAAGCAGCAGCGTGCATAAAGAAATTGCCTGTTCACAAGGAGCATTTCTACGCTTTGGACGGGGGTCGGGTGTGGGGGTCTGGTTTTTTGGGGAGGAAGTCACTCTGTGTGGATATGAACATATACAATAACAGTCTTGCCAGATTATGGGTAAAGGGTTAGCAATCAGAAAACATAATCAGTAGAATTACTCAATGAAACACTGTAGGAAAAGGGACAATGACTTATTTGATTATCTCCATATAGAAATATTGATCGGACGGGGTCTCGAACAAACGGCATTCTGGTTAACGTGATAAAATCAGAAACATCGTCTGCATACTTCTTTAGAATAGATTGCCTTGAAAGACTGAATCCCTAATTACCCTATTTTACTATCATAAAGTACCGATACGTTTCAAAGTATTTTATTCTGTCGCTCGGTTTGTTTGGACTTAACGCTGATGTCAACAGTATTCTAGTCATTTTGATGACTTTTACATCTGTTTTATTTTCCACGTAGAGCAATTTGGTGGGTTTGTCCAATGAGACATGTCGCATTGACTTCTTATACCATTACCAAACAATAACGACATTTGACCAGTTTGTTGGAGGCGACTTTGGAAAACGTTGTGGGAAAATGAGAAATTGCTCTTCACCAGCAATTTCTCCTTTTCCCACAATGTTTTCTCCTCTATCCGAAGATCAGTTTTCAAATTCATCGCATTCAGAAATGGCGTCTGAAACTCCTCCAGTTAGGGACTGTCTAAACTTTTTTTCAACTATTTTTGGTAAAGGGTTAAACAAACAAAAGTTTGATCTGGCCAGGTCTCAAACTTCAGACTCCAGTCTTCCAAGTCATGAATGGGACAATCCAATGAACAAGTTAGCATACATTGAAAACAGTGTGTGGAAAAGGACTTGTGTGTAATGAGTAATGTGAACTCTTAATGCATGTATTCAAAACAATAACAAAGAGAAAAGGGAGACAACTTTGCCCATCTTTCCCCCATGAGTAAACTTGCTGTTGATCCCCTTACTCTGACTTTCACGGCATACTATTTTAAGCAGCAGCGTGGATAAAGAAATTGCCCGTTCACAAGGAGCATTTCTACGCTTTGGACGGGGGTCGGGTGTGGGGGTCTGGTTTTTGGGGAGGAAGTCACTCTGTGCGGATATGAACATATACAATAACAGTCTTGCCAGATTATGGGTAAAGGGTTAGCAATCAGAAACATAATCAGTAGAATTACTCAATGAAACACTGTAGGAAAAGGGACAATGACTTATTTGATTATCTCCATATAGAAATATTGATCGGACGGGGTCTCGAACAAACGACATTCTGGTTAACGTGGTAAAATCAGAAACATCGTCTGCATACTTCTTTAGAATAGATTGCCTTGAAAGACTGAATCCCTAATTACCGTATTTTACTATCATAAAGTACCGATACGTTTCAAAGTATTTTATTCTGTCGCTCGGTTTGTTTTGGACTTAACGCTGATGTCAACAGTATTCTAGTCATTTTGATGACTTTTACATCTGTTTTATTTTCCACGTAGAGCAATTTGGTGGGTTTGTCCAATGAGACATGTCGCATTGACTTCTTATACCATTACCAAACAATAACGACATTTGACCAGTTTGTTGGAGGCGACTTTGGAAAACGTTGTGGGAAAATGAGAAATTGCTCCTCACCAGCAATTCCTCCTTTTCCCACAATGTTTTCTCCTCTATCCGAAGATCAGTTTTCAAATTCATCGCATTCAGAAATGGCGTCTGAAACTCCTCCAGTTATATAGGGACTGTCTAAACTTTTTTCAACTATTTTTGGTAAAGGGTTAAACAAACAAAAGTTTGATCTGGCCAGGTCTCAAACTTCAGACTCCAGCCTTCCAAGTCAAACCATGAATCCACACCACCCCAGCCTACCCCCTTCCCCATTTTACTGAAATGTTCCTCCTTAAAACTCATTTCATTTAATTTTTCAACAATAATGTATGCTTAATATCTCCATTAGGACCAGTCAATTGGGCATTTAAGGGGGAACAGGTTAATCATTGTCAACATTCCAATGGACCGAACTACACCATGTCAATCAAACAGCATCTTACAAAGTAGTTCGGTTATAACCAGACTATCTTAGCGAAAATCGAACGCACAGCTTCTAGTGCTACATTCCAATGAACAAGTTAGCTTATATTTAAACATTGCTTCATTGTCATTTCAATCTAATGAATATTTCCAAGCTACTTTTGTTTGAAGGACTATTTTTGGGTACTACGACCCGGAAGTATTCTGAAAGCACTCTTGAAGTAGTTAATTTCTTAATTTCCCCAAAACGATAAAAATATTCAAAATGGAAAACATTGAAACCAAAGTGGTCATCGTTAATACATTTGTAATTCGTGAAGAATGTATTATTCATGCGTGTATCGTACACGGCATCACGTCATGGTTAACATAAATACCTCCATAAACTATACCCGTATTATGATTCTTATTGATTTATCATAATCCGATACTTGTAAACTTGTGATCTTGACATAATAGGCAATGCTTGCTGAATTCAGCTTGACTTAATCAAGACATAATAAATATTCATAAAGAAGAAGAAAAGAGAAAAAACTTACATTACAGCCACATTTAGCCAGGAGCTTGTCCTTCCCTATATAACCTCCATGTTTTGTGAAAAATGAATTACAACGGTGTAATTTTTATTTATGAACAAACACGCTCACACATGTGACGCGTCTTCTGCAACAATGCATTTGTAATTACTATATACACATAATCATTTCACAAATGCTGTATAATGTCCAGATAAAATAAGTCCATGTTCACACGAGATTGTATGGAAATACATGTATTCTAAACCATCTTCATTGCGTACCAAATCAGAAACAGATATGTTAGGCAAGTCTATTCTATAACCGCAATCATAATCATACATATATATATCAACAAAAAGTTGTCTGCGCGAGAAAAGTAATGCGATTCAAACATCACGTGCGGGTGACCCAGATACAGTTTAAATTTATTTAGTTACAAATGCAGACGCTCGCGCTACAAGCCTGTCTTAAGAGAAGCCTTATAATACAAGAATGTGTCGTCTTCTTTTCAAAAATCTTGAATATCTACTTGATTTTGATGAGGAAAGATACTCAGAGTAGCAGACAGATTAGATCACAGACCAGTCGCCAAATAAATTGGCGGCTGGCCTGGATCTAACCTGTTTGCATAAGCATGAGGTCGGTTCCAGTACTATAAGGAATAAGAATGTTATCCTACATAAATTAAGGACGCTGAAATATAGTAGATGTGTTCGTATTTGCTTATTTCATTGAACCTTTTGTCAAACAGTGTTTACAGGCTTTTCTGACAGTTTTACTTCTCTGAATAACTCTTGACTAAAAGAAGGAAAGACAGAAATAGTTTAATCCAAGCTTTACTTAATCTTCCAAAGTACGATTCCTTACCAAGGAATATTTACTCCAATAAACAACTGTATAGATTCTACGTATTTTCCATTTTATTTTGTTATGTAGGTTAAAGGCACGAAAACCAAGTGTTGGGACCAAAGTCTGAGAATTCAAGAATATAATGATGTAACCAGGATTGAACCCAGCATTCTTCTTTAAGGGGGAGAGTGTCTATTAATAAAAATATCAAAGCTGTGATATATGATAGTCTCAATAATGATCCGTTCGAACGAAGCTTTTTTCATCATTTGGACATTTATCGTGCTTCGCTACCGAAGGCGTCAGTCATTGAGTTAAAATAGCAATAGCCTTCGAGACCAGTTATCTAGAATATGATATCTGAATGCTTACTTAGAACCAAAGACTGTGGACCAACGTTAATCGAACTCACATCTCCTAGGTTAGACCAATTCAAACAATACAAGAACTCTGCATGCATGTATACAATTTCCATTAGATGTCAGGCGAGAGTGCCTGCTCAAAATTACTGTAGACCATAGGCTCGTCTACTCATAACACTGTAGACAATCTTTTTATAAAATGCAACCATAGAATTAATATAGGCCTATGGGTTAAGAAATTGTTAATGCTTAGTTCCATCTATCAGTATAAGAAGTAAAGACTTTTGAAGATACTTGGGTTTATACACAAGACAATAGTAAGTCCTTCTATACACGTGAATCACACATAATTTATGTTTTGTAATGAACCCTGGTATACTTCAAGATCTGTTGGGCAACTTGCAATGGCAGTGCTCCTGGTGTATTGCTTTAGAATGTTTAAAGCATCGAACCTGATGCATATATTTTAAACGACAAATGCGTGCCCTACGCTACTTAACGACTTAGAGAAAGTAAAAATCACTTACAGCGGTTGATTGTCAAAACTGAAAGGAAGGTAACACCGTTGAACCATTAATAAAATATGCATGTATTTGAACACTTACTTTTTTTCTTTTCTTTTCTTTCATCTGTGTAAGGTATGTAAAGTATTTTCGGATCCCAAATACTTTCTGTAATCACTAATCACTTAACACATAATTAATTCCATTCATTTGAATATATTATGCACATATAAAGATTTCTTTAATCACGAATCACTATACACACCAATTCCATTCATTTGAACACTCTAAGACTATGCACACACACAGACATGATTTTTCTACATCTTTAAACTACGCATTCCGATGACAGAATTTCGATATCTTTGGGAGACAGTCTCCCAAATGACTAACGGAATGCCGATGTTTCTATCCGGATTGACCAGCCCTTATGAGCAGTTATGTATGTGGTTTTCCTCCATAATTATGAGTCGGGCATCACAACATAATTGAAATAATGTTGACGCAATATAAAATCCATATAATTGAATGAACTTAATTATGAATCACTTAACAAATAATTAATTCCTTAATTTTAACACTTTATTCACATGCTTAAATGATTTCTTCAATCATTTACGAAGCACTAAACACATATTTAATTCCATTCATTTGAACACACCGATTCACTTTTTGATATTAACTTTTTAGGCACACTCGTCTACACGCGAATTGCGTGCAACACGTGCTCGGGACGCTAATACACATGTGTACATAAGTAAGGCCACTTCTTTTTCTTTCTTTAGTTTCTCGGACGAATTTAGGTAAATGTCGGCTCAGGAAGATGGGAAAAAAGAAGAATCCCAAATGATGATGCATTTTCAAATATTTTAATTTGCATATGGCCTTTAAAAGACAACGGTGTTTCATCATCAGACATCTGTTTGTTCATCTAAATATCAGTTGGATTTGGTAATTAGTTTACATGGTAATTTTCAGACTAGCTTTGCTATCAATTAAACTAGATTGGAAGATATTTAACATGTAACCAGAATGACTGAATGAAAGGCGTTTTAGTTTTTGATGAAGTACAAGCACGTATTGGTAGCACAGGTATATTTTTCTGCTTTTTGGCACATCCGGTAGGCGGCCTGAATCCTTTCCTGAAGCAAGTATCACAAATTGGCCGAACGATTGAATGTTTTCTCTTGAGGTCTTACACTCCATTGAGTCACTCAAATCGGTATCCCAACAGTAGAAGTACACATTCTAAAGCATGGGAATGAGTCCGGTATGAAAATGTGAGGAAATGGAAAATAATCTTTTGAAGGGGCAGAAAACATTGTGGGAAAAGGAGGAATTGCTCTTTACGAGCAATTTCTCCTTTTCCCAAAATGTTTTCCAGACTCGTCTGCAACAAACTGGTCAAATGTCGTTATTGTTTGGTAATGGGACGAGTGGTAGTAGACATTAGGCCGCGGAAGTTAAGGACCCCTAGTGCGGGGCAATCTCCCATGCAGAGTTATCGTCCCCCGGATACTACCTCTGCAACGGGCTCACGCCATCTTTGCCACGAATCGTGGCAAACTCTGTAATATTGCGATCCAAACTGTTATATGCATACAATTAAGTAAAGCACTATATGAATAAGTCAAACTTACCTTTTCTTTATCCATACAGTAGAAAATGAATATGTATTTCACCGAATTTTGCTAGAACTATTTAAAAGCCTTTTTACGCTATTCAAAATCAATCCGCGGAATGTTTACATTTTTGGTCTCCCGCTCGATCTATAATAAATCTTGGTTATCGCACAGTTTGGATACCAGTGATGTAAACTAAAACGATGTAGAATTTTGGGAACGATGTCTTCACTTTACAACTGTGTATTAACAGATTTTGCCACTTGCAAAGATTAACATCAAAGTATGTGTTATCATTGTCTTTGGAATAAGGCAAAATCTTCTTAAATGGCACATTATAATCATCTGAATGGGCGCAGATCTCTTCAAATCGATGTTCTGAAAACTTCCACGAATGTAAGATAACGAGTTGGTGCTTTAAAAAAGTACTTCCAAATAATCAAATAAGCTTCACATGCTATGAAATGAGAGCTGAATGAGTTAAAAACGAGTTGCAGAGAAGACACAAGTTGAAGGCTGTCAGTGTTTGAAACAAAATGGATATTTGGATGATTTGTTCATGGTTTGTGGGGCCACAGGAAAGGTATGAGCATAGAGACCAAGATGAGAGGAAATAACTCTCTGGAATAAACTGCAAGTACCTTTTTCTACCTATGCTTGTGTTTTATTGTATATAATATATGGTTTACCAGTAACTTTATGATGTATGTTTGCTCATACTTTGTGCAAAAGAATAGGCAAACCATTAATGATTCTGAAGAAATAAGAAAGCTGTACACCCTTGGTTCTCCCCTCTATAAAACTGCCACAGCTGTTAATCTTCATGGGGGGTAGGGCTGGGGGGTGGCGAGGATGAGGGGGAGTGAGGATGCGGTTATTTTAAAACGGGTCGATGGATCAAGGCAAATTTATGCTTGATTTAGTGCACTTTGGGGCATTTTAGTAAATGGTAAAACCTCCAACAATAGTTAGAAAAGCATTGTAATAAAACTAAAAAATGACTGACATATTGTCAAATAATATCATATCCCTTTTTCAAACTGATTTCTACCCTTTTCAACGTAACAAATGTTATCTTTAGTTGCTTACTATTTGGATAATTTTCACTATTCATATCTGAGAGAATTGGCGATGCTTCTGTTAATTGTAATTTGAACATAACGTAGCATTTAGTTTATCAATTCAGATATCCTTATATTTTCTCACAATGCTAAGATACAAGAGACTGATAAAACATTCCATATTTGATTCATTCAATGCAGAAAAAGAATTCAATTGATTACCATGATATAAATTTGTAATAAGAAGAGGGACTCAATTAGAAAGTGGGCCTTTAGCTTAAATCTTTTGGATGAAAGAGTAAGTTGTTAATGATAACCAGATTTTTCTTTAATCGAAATGCTTTCAAAATCATGAAAATGGGTCACATTTTTGAAGCATTGTTATAACTTAATAAATCATGAATTGTTTGTAATTTCAGAATATTTGGCTGAACTGTATAATGAGCAAGTTTAATTAGTTATTATTATTTAGATTTTTACCTCTCTTATGAAAAAAATGATAGAAAGAATTGATAATTGATAGGGTTTAAGATGGCCAGTAATATGATTCTTTTAGTGTATAGGATGGTCTAAGGTACATATTCTGTAGATAATTGTTACTGGTAAATGTAGAGTAACAATTAACGATTAACAATTAAGTTTTCATTTAAGATTTTCACTGTACTTCTTCATATGATTTGAATTTTACATACAGATATCAGCTATAGTTGAATGAACAATACTCATGCTTTGCATCAAAATTCATCAAAGTTTTTATAACTGCTAAGCAATGTCAAAACAATTATGACAAAAGTTTATTTCTTAAGTTTCTTTCATAAATACTTATAACAAATTCACAATAAGGGACTAAATGATGATTCCATGAATGCAGGGAACATCCCCAGATATGGTTATAATTGCTACTTATTTTTCAAACAGTTGCTTGTTAATAGGAACTTAAATGACAGATTGTAAGTGTTTCTTTTATAATACAAATGTTCTCTATGAATAATCTTTTGAGACAAAAATATACATGATTGTCTTATTATCATTACAGCATACAACAATCAAAATCTTTAAAAGGCAAGTTTTCGTCATGAAAATATTACTGTTTAATGATATGATGATGAAATATTGAATTAACAAAAAAGCTGAACTATTGTTTGTTAAAAACCTTGTCTAGTTGATACATAAAGGTTTGCATTAATTATATTTCAAGAAAGATGATGTCAGAACAGTGTTCATAAAAGCTGACAGCCTTTCAACCATAAATATTATTTGCTGTATAAAATGGAAAAGTAACTAAAGCAAAAATTACTCAACCAAATACAGTTTAACCTGAGGATCACCAAATAAATAGAAACAGTGTCCATCATGTGCATTATCAAAGTATGATTGAATAATATGGTGTATGTGAAGAGATAAGATAGGAACTTTCTTATCAGTAAAACTAGGTAATGAAAAGCTGAGTTTGATCTGAATAAAATAACGCTTGGATCTGTTTGATGATTACATCTGGTTAATAATTCATTTGTTCGTTCTAATGTCTCAAATGAGTACCCACAACATAGGATTTAAAGAATCAATAATTGCTGAATATGCCTTTTATCTGGACATCTGCTTCACCCATTCCTCCATGTAAAATTTGTGACTTGATAAATTTGAAAGCAAAAGCAGATGTTAGAAAATGGTTTTAAAGCAACTAACTTAGAGAGTTGTGTTTTGGGTGAGATAAACATTATTAATTTGATATGAAAAGGACAATCTCACAGATTGAGATCTTTAACTTTTAAGAAAAAATTGTCTTCTTCAATTGAAATGACAACATATTTTCTAAAGTAATATAAGACTAGATTATTGACAGCTTTCTAACCCCAATCATAATTATTTAGAAAAGATAAAAAACATTTATTTTTTATTTACAAACCATTTAAACTGGTGTTTCTCTAAACAACAATCTTAACTTAAATGACATTTAAACATTTTGTTGCAGACTACTCTGGAAACATTGTGGGAAAAGGAGAAATTGCTTTTATTGAGCAATTTCCACTTTTCAAGCAATGTTTTCTGCCTTATCAGAAGATTATTTTCAATATCATCACATTTTGAAATGTCGCCTGCAAACTCTTTCAATTTGGGACAGTCGAAAAATTTAGTGTTTGGTAAAGGGTTAATCCTTTCCCAAACAATAACGACATTATTGACCACTTTGTTGCAGACGACTTTAGAAAACATTATGGGAAAAGGAGAAATTGATTGTAACAAGCAATTTTTCCTTTTCCCACAAGGTTTTCTGCTCTTTCTGAAGAATATTTTTTAATTTCATTACATTTTGAAATGTCGTCTGCAATCTCTTTCAATTTGAAACAGTCAAAAATTTGTTGTTTGGGAAAGGGTTAAACGGGTGTAGGACAATTCCCCACTAGGACGATTCCCCACTAGGACAATTACCCACTGGACAATTCCCCACTAGGACGATTACCCACTAGGACAATTGCCCACTGGGACAATTACCCACTATTCGATATAAAACATATGTTCAAATAAATTATGTTTTTTTTATAAAACGTAGGTTTTGCGTTATTTACATTATCTGTAATAATTAACAATGAAAATAAGAGAGGAAAGTTATCAAAATAGAGATTTGAAGCATTGTTCTGTTTTTGTCTGCAAAAAATATATTCTGATAAAAGAAGTCAAGTTAATATCAATGACCAATTAATTGGACTTATATTCAAAATTTTAACCTAATATGAAATACTTTACTTTGCAAATATTGAAGATTCTAATTAAAAGACTCTTTGTGAATGCTTATGATATTGATGTTTAAATGCTTACATATTTCAAGTAGATGGAATGTGGGGCCTTATGGGATGAAATATAAGGAAGCATAGGGATGATAAAACATTTTTAAAAGAATAAGAAATGAATAAATTAAGATGTGAAAATCCAACGCAGACTGAAAAACATGTTCATTATTGATATATCAAATATCAATTAAAGAGCTTGTTAGCAAAGTGTAGCTAAAGGATGATTAAAGGTGTGGAGCAAAGCAATCGTTTATTCAATCCAAATCATAAATTAAAAAGCCTACCAAAATATGAATTTATCAATAAATCTGTTTTCAGTTGCCTAAATCAATAAATGGGTTGATTATTATTGATAGGATAATTGAAAATTTTCAACAATGTGTTATTTGTTTGTCTATTGTAATATAAATATATTTTTATGTGTAGATTGAAGATAATGGTTTGAAAATATATTTTGATACTTCTTTATTCCAGATTCTTGAAAAAAAAATGAAAAAAAATGTTTTATGACGATTTCATTTTACCAGTGGGGAATTGTCCTATTTTACACAAATGTGGGGTATTGTCCGGTGGGGAATTGTCCAGTGGGTAATTGTCCTGTGGGATATTGTCCTAGTGGGGAATTGTCTGTACCCCGGGTTAAACAGTTTGCAGTATCAACAATATACATGTACACTGTAGATGTTCTTTATAAACTTTACTAAACAATTAAGAATGGTATTGGAAAGTTGTCAATAATCTTGTCTTCTGTTAATTTAGAAATTTATATTTTCATTTTATTGAAAGAAAACTTCTTATTTTAAATTGTTAAAATCACAACATGTGAGAAAGTCCTTTCAATTAAGTATATTGAGGCTTAACAGTATGACCTATGTCACTTAATAGTATTGTCAAGGTCTGAATTGACTGAAGGAAGATTATAACTCGACATGAAGAGGATGGTGCTATTTGTTGTTGAGAAGGTCGCAAATAATCTTGATACATTGGATTTCTTGAGAACGTTTCATTCTGACTGACGACTCATTTGTTAAACAACTTGGTGGTTTGATTTGTCTTGGAGAATGTATTTTCTAGCTGTCATTCGCTTTGTTTTGATCGAGGGGGCGGGTAGCCTGGTGGAGCCTGGCCCGTTCGTATACCGCGAACTAGGGCCAGGTGTCAGAGAAAGTTTACCGAACACAATAGTGTTCGGTTATGCCGAGGTATTCCGAATGAAACAACATCGACTGCGCATGCGCGTCGATTAAGAGTCTGCAAGCTTATTCATCAGAAAATGAACCTATTTAGACACCCTACTTAGCGTTGGATCCTTTTGAGATGAAGCCGTGACTCAGGTTTTTATTGTATTTTATAGCATTGTGTTTTGTAATGGAACACAAATGCAGTACACCGCGCAAATCACCCAAACAGGGTTGTGTTTGTGACGCAAGTATTGAAAAGTCAAGCTCTTTGCATCGTGTTTTACCATATAACAAATCCGGAGTTATCAAAGTAAACTTTCTGGTGGAATTTCTGTAATAGATGGTTTTGCTTAAATTGTTATAGAAAGGTATTTAATATTGACAAGATAGTTACAGAATTAAGGAAGGTGTGTCAATCTTCCAAAGTTAGAGTTAAACGTGGTTTTAAGACGAGGTATGACTAGACAAGAATATATCTGGAAAATCGTTTGATAAGCAATGTATTTTAGAATAGTATATATTCTGATATCGAATTCTTGAGATCTAAATGTGTCCAAAGCATTTTATTCTTAGATCATGAGTTCGCCCATCTTCTTGATGACTTCGTCAACTACAGGTTTTTATGTTAAATCAGACTTCCAAACAACACTAGATAAGCTTATAGCGATAATGATTGATACTAATTATAATTGATTTTGTAGGCTTCATATGATTTTGTCAAAACGAAAAATAAAGGTGTTTAATTTGTCGAGAAGCTTGGCTTTTGATTATTATTGGAAAAGAAAAATCACGTTCTTTTTTCCATGTTTGTTATAGGGATTAAAGGGAATAAATACAGATGGCGTTTCGTTGATATACCAAAACTCTTGTTGGAGGGGTTCTTATCTTTATTGCATGTTAATTGAATTTGTGATTGTTTAACCAGAGATAAGTGAAACCCTTTACCCTTTCCTTTAATGTGTCGTTGAATTTGATTAAAAAGAAGATGTTATGGGAAAGATAGAAGAAAATCCCATTTTTTTCACATTTTTGAGGTCTTTCTTTCTTCAAAGTCGCCTATTAACACTTCACAAGCCTCAAATTTAAGCATCGAGAAAATAAGATATTATGTAATATTGATTGGTGGAGATATATGTTTCCAATTTGTTTCCATTAAATTTGTTTTGTGTGTGATTTTAAACTCATTTGAATATATAAACAACATTTTTGGTAGCATTCATTCAGAGAAAACTACTACAGTAAAAAGTTTGATTCTTTTACAAAAGATATTAATATTATCTGATATTTTGAATCCCAATATTTAAATACAACAATAGATTAAAAGAAAAAATGAAATGAAATGAACAAAATCCATTTAAGTGCAATTGATTTATAAAAATGGAGTATTGTATGAAAATTGGAAAAGGTAAAGGCTACCCTGAATAAGGAATGGAAAAGGGTAAAAATGATAAGGGTAAAAAAGGGTAAATGCACAATTCAAACGCCATCTTTTCATAATAGACGAGTAGCGATCCGTTAGCCAATCAGAAGCGACAATTCATTCTCTGACACCTGGCCCTAATGCAGGTTAGCATGGGCCAGGACTCCAGGCTAGGGGGCGGGTTTCGAGTCGTATGGAGCGTCGCCTCAATTGACCTTACGACAGACTTTGATTGACAGCTGGAACTGACCAATCAGCGAACACTTCGGTTGCTATCCGCCATTTTCTCCGACACGCTGTGCGACTCCGTCAACACATAGCACTATTGTGCTGTCGTTTTTCTTCGTCAATACTGCTTAAGATATTGTTTAAGTACTTATTATAGAGAAATTATGTATAAGGAGAGACTTGTGGGTGAAGTAGAGTTTATCCCGTTTCCAAAATCTGTCACATATATTGTGAAATGACTGAGATCTACACGCAATTAGTAAATATATGCAAACAGTTAATTTATAAAACGATGTAAAGAATAGAAGTATGAACTATAATTTTCTTTCTTTTTTTTTTCTTTCACACGTTAGTAAATTTTATTTTTGTCTTTTATCTTCGGTTGAAAATGAAGAATTCTTGTTTTTAAAAACGGAATTGACACATAATGACGAATGTTATTAGTTGCATTTGATAATGAATCAAATGTTAACTAAAAATACAATATTGATCGATAATGTTGCGAGAGGACATGGTTTCCAGTTGGATATATACAAATTCTTCAAATTGGATTTTAATTAATTTATTTTTTTTTAAAATGGACCCTAAGAGCACCTTAAACAATTAATTAACTTTCTTATTATATCCCATCAATCCACCTACCTGTAATGATCGATGTATCGTATCCAAATTTAAAAGCTATTAAAAACAAAACAAATCCATAGCTCCTTGTTGCAACTTTATCCAAATACCTTAAAGAATCTAATGTTGCTGTAATATGTTGTAAAACACACTCTTGGTAGACAGTGGTTGATAACAAAGACCGCCGATCGGCTAAACAATAAAGGGTTTGTGACTTGACCATAAAGTGCAATTGTGTCAGATTGATGTTAATTAGCGTCGAAATCCTTAATCCTTTTTAACAATCGAGGTTTGTTAACCCTTTACCAAATAATAACTACATTTGACTACTTCGTTACAGACAACTAGGGAAAATATTGTGGGAAAAGGAGAAATTGCTCTTAACGAGCAAATTATCCTTTTCCAACAATATAGTCTGCCCTAACAAAAAAATATTAATTCATCATATTCATGTAAATGACGTCTGCAAACTCTTTAAATTTTGAACAATTGAAAATATTTCGTTTGGTAAAATGACCCTTAGTTCGTAATCAAGCAGCAAAACCGACAACCATCCATTAAGTAGCATACAAAAGATTATGTTCGAAAGTCTTGATTATTAACTTATTTGACAATAAAATAGTGATTGTTCCTATCAGCATGTTAAACACCATAATCTCAACACGACCAACACTATTATACCATTTTCAACTTGACAAAATTGGCAGGTCTGCGTTTTGAATCATTCAGGATATACGCCGATTCAGTAAGATAAAAATCTAAACCGTTTAAGAATCAAAATGAGATAATTTTGTTCGTAACCTGCAAATACTGCAAATTAAATGTTTGGAAGTAGTATGAATTACGGTCATTTTGAAGGTCCGGTCGAACCAGTGCCAAACGGACCAATGTCGTTCGAATCCGAGTCGAATCGGACTTTGGACGGATCGTGTTTGGTGCCGATAGGACCCCACACTGCTGGGGTAAATCACTCCCCCAACGCCATAGAGATATATAACAGAGCTTTTATAAATGTCTCTGCTAACGCTCAAAATATACCATCTTCTTTACAAATTGTCATGCTATGTACATATTATCCAGCAATAAAGGCAGGTGCTTATTTTGTAAGAATATTTCCGATTTCAAATAAGTATATCCGAAATCATCGGCAATGTCAAACAGGGATCCTAGTTTGTGCATTGACGTTATTTCACTCAGAATGTCGGAGAAAATTAGAGTGACCTCCCCTATTTACGGTGGGCGTGGTTAACTGCTCTGTGTCGTAAGGTCAATTCTACTCAATAAGCTTTTACGCTTCAAATGTAAGCTGCTTTGTGTGTAAATAAATGTCTTTATTCTATTTTTACTGTCCTATCTTATCTATCTTTATATTGTGATACGACTTAAGAGACTTTCGTCTAACTTCTTAATTGATCTGAGCGTTAGTTTGGAGCTCGCTTTTTGCAAGCAGCTAGATTCTGTATACTACTACACCCCTACACGTCAGTTTCGGCCACGTGACCACGCCGGAAAAGGGGGACTATTTTCTGAGCCCGTCACAGAGATAAATGTGGGAGCGTAGCGGAAACCAATTTACTCTGGTAGAGATTGAGTGCGGGGTATACTGCTTCCCGGTCAATTCGTACCCAAACCAATTCGTAACCACCCTTTTTTGGCTAATTCGTACCCACATTTCGGTCAATTTGTACCCATCCTAATTTTTAAGAAGTCAATTCGTAACCAGTCTATAATTTAATACGAATTATAGTACATATTAAATGAAAATTCTTACATATTTTGAAACGAATTATAGTACATAATAAATGAAATATATTTTTTTAACTTTGAGCTTTGAGGCATGTAAGTTAGCTATCAATAGGCAATTTTCATAAATAGGCGGCCATATAAATGAATTTCCGAAAAAAACTTTTTATCAAAGAATCAACAAAACAAAAACATATAAAAAGAACATATACATATAGATTATTTATAAACTTATGATAAACCATTAATGAAGACGCGTGCCGGCAAATTAACTTTTGTGTTAGCATTCACAAATAGAAAGATATCATTTATAAATGAAAATATACCACAAACATTAAGTTTATTTTTATAAGGTACGAGTGCACATGTTTTTGATATTATCTATACACTTATGATTAGCCATTAACAACATGTCGGTCTCAATTTGATTTGAAAGTAACTTATCATAAATCAATCCATAACAATTTGTTTTAATTTGCTATAATTTTGTAACACCCCTTTTGTTGTAACTGGCTTATGATTAGCCTAGTAATTAAGGACACCAATTGGTAGAACAATTAATGCCAATTGACGCTGCATCCCCTGCGACCATTCTTCGGTTTGCACGTGATGAAAAGAAATCCATGTCAGTTAGTTAAAATGAGGTAAGTGTGAAAAGCAAGAAAACAAATCTGGACATCAAATGAAGAAAACATATATAACTTAAAGGGAAACGCTATATCATTTTATTTAATATTGAAAACCATTTTACGTAAAACAAAGCACACATACACCTACTCACAATGCTTCCCTCACAATTAAAGCGCAATAGACAAAAACAAAACATGAACAACGTAAAAGAAAATGATATTAAAATACTGAAGTATAGGATGGTTACGAATTGACTTGTTAAAAAATAGGATGGGTACGAGTTGACCGAAAAGTGGGTACGAATTAGCCAAAAAAGAGTGGGTACGAATTGGTTTGGGTACGAATTGACCTGCTACCGGTATACCTATGGGCGCGGACCCCGGGCTATATAGGGTATGGGTATTGTGTGCAAGTCAAAACTGACAAGCATGTACAGTATCTTAAAAGATCATACATAATTGCATTGTGATACGTCATTGGAAGCGTCTCAGAGAGACGTTTCCAATGATGTGTTACTAAGCAATATTGCTTGGCCCAACATTGAAATAAGAATGAATGCTGTTTTTAACTTACGCAAATATTTAGCATATAATGTTTAGTAAAACAGTACCCAGGGGTAGAGCGTCGGCTTCTGGAAACGATGACTGTGTGTTGCCTTGCAAACTTTCATTAATCCGCATTCGGAGCGAGTACTGGTTATGTATCCAGCAAGCACAATCAAGAATGGTTGCGTTTAAGTTTGGTTTTATGAAGTAAGGGGTTGCAGACTCTCTTTTGTTATCCACTAAAAGTATCATCATGAAAGTCAGTAGAGGCTTCTCTGGGACATTCGAAATATACATCAGTGAAACATTCCTTCACGTTGTTGCCAAAAGACTCTAAGAAAATGTTCTCCGGCATCAGGTCTTGTAAACTACAAATCGGGAGAAATATCCATTTGACAATAAATAGAATACGCTTTTATAAAAGAAGCACTCCTACTCGTGAAAGAACAGTGCCTTCTTTTATCGTAATGCTCACTTGGGTTTGTGCTACACATGAACAAGACAGACTGTATATAACCAGAGCATGGGATAATGTGTACTTTCGGGGATCCACGGACAGTCTTTCGTCCAGGCCAGCCTGCGCGCGGGGTTATGTGTCGATCCTTGTCGATGCACTTCGTCTGATGGGTTGTTCTGTGTTTCTCGCCTTTCTTGATTTGTCTTTGACCATAAATCAACGTGACAAATGCAGACCCATAAGGCTGCAGCCAAGATATGAGAGAAAGCGCTTTGGTAGAGCCCTTTAAAAAGTTAACGGGAGGCGCCGTGTTTTTCTTCCGTAATCGCGCTATAACGGGGTAGGCGCCATGTTTTATACCTGTCCCTAGATAATATCCGTAAAAGCCTCACAGAGTTTAGTCCAGATAACTGGTCTCGAAGGCTATTGCATAGGCGTAGGAGCAGGGGGGGCCTGGCCCCCCCAATATCCAGACTGGGGGGGCCAGAGTATACTTTGGCCCCCCCCAATATTCACAGTGGCAAATGAAGATATTTGTATAGAAAAATGAAAGAAACGAAATTTAACAGCAGAATAAAAATAAATGTGTATGTTTGTGCTCTATGTAATACCAATTCGCCTTTTGTTACGAACAATAACCAAAATCTTTTTGACGTCATCATCGCAAATGGCAATCTGAACACATCGGGTTTATCCAATGAAAACTCAGCTCGCTAAAATACCCGGGAAGTTTTGATCAACGGAAACAGTGGTGTAAAACATGATTTTAAAAGGTGTCAGACTCTATATTATCTTCAATTGTTAGGGAGAGCTTAGTTGGATCCGTGGCTGTGACAGTCTGGTCGCTGCCACTTTTTATTTAGTTCAATACAATTGATTTCCGCGTGAGATCGAGACCTGGCATATCCTTTTCTTTTTTTTTTTTATTAAAGATACATGTTTTCATGCGCTTTCTTTTAATTCTTATAATGTTATTGAATTTGTACATGCATGAATAGTCATGAAAAGGTTTAGGAACATTTATTCTTAAACCGGTCCTCATCTGAAGTTGGCCCCCCCAATGTTGAAAACGCTCCTACGCCTATGTATTGCTATTTTGACTGACGCCTTCGGTAGCGAAGCACGATAAATGTCCAAATGACGAAAAAAAGCTTCGTTCACGGATCATTATTGAGACAACACAGTCGATTGTCGAACACATTGTCGATTCAAACATCAACTAAAGTCATAAAAATGCACCAATTCTACATAAGAATTAGACATCTAGATGGTCTACTGGTAAAACCAAGAAATATTTTGTAAAAGAAAACAATATTGTCTTTAATACGAAAGTGATGTATCCATCTAGGGGCTTTGAAAGTCATATACCTATCTGACTTCACATACATGGTGAGATTTTAATAATGATAGAAAATGAAGAAGAATTATGGGGATGCTTCAAATGTTTGTTTGCATCTTTGTTAGCGCTGCTTCATGTAGTGTGACAGAAATAGGGTTTATGTATAAAATACTACTTCTACAGTCTCGCTGTGGAAGCCGGCTTTTATGTGTGATTCGGTAGAGTGGTTGGCTTTCTCTCGAAGTTCTCCTTCATTCTTTCTCATGGCACAATTTATGATTTGTTGTATCTTATTCTCTCTTCATTTGATATAATAGAGATTTATAGATCTCATGATAAGTCCATTCTGAATGTATTTAATAATAGGCATGCACATTGTAAGTCCAACTTTCCTTTAAACCATTGAAAATTGTGAACACAGGTTCAATCTGCTTATGAAAGATATTAATTATTTAGATTTCATAGATAAATGTGTTTTCAACTTTCCTAATGCAATCAATACAATAACAACCATATAACCTTTTTTATTACAAGTAATAATTTCTTTCATAAATCGTTTAATTAACATACCTATAATCTTGTCCATTATTTTTTTTTTTCAAGCAAATAACCAAAGTTTGTTCTTTTAATGTCTTAGCCAAATCATTTAAGCTAATTAGATTACTTTTAGTAAAAAGAAATGTAATTAAATCAATGGTAGTTTAAGGTTGAAAATACTGTTGTATTTCTTATGAGAAGATTGTTGCTTTGTGCAATTCTATGAAAGTCATTGACTTTTAGGTGTGACCTCAAACATCTGTAGGATAAAAGCCAACCATTATGACCTGTAATGCACATTTACTTAGTATATACTGTTTGTATTTACTTAATGTTAATATGACACTGTACAGAGATGTCAGTGACTTTGCCTTGAACAGGACAAATTACAATTTCAGATTATGGTAGAGAGAAATCTTCTTGACAACTGAACCAATGATAAAATATACCTGGAGTTTTTGAGTGGCAGAGGGGATGTAAATTTTTGGAAGAATGGTAAGATTGAACCTTTTGATTTCTAATGCTAACTATTTTATATTGCATTCAATCCAACAAATAATTCCACCGTTTTATCACAATGGTTTCTAATAAATATTTTAGTTGAAATGCTTATTTTATACTTTACCACTATTGTCTGTTTTTTCAATCAATGAAACTTAATGATTTTTTGGGGGACAAAACTGGTGAATTCATTTGATCACATAAATAACTTTATACCCCAGATTAAGCCAGTATTATTCTCCATTTCATCTTGGTTTTACTTTCAAAGCCAATATAGAAGAACACTTTGGAAAGACTTTAGTCAAAATTTAGTCACAATGAGCAGATTTGTCCACGAGGTCCTAGACACAAGGACAGAGCCATTTATAGTTAGTGTCGGGGAGAAATTCTCTCTGAGACATCAATATCCTTTAGTGTCTTAAACTTTTAGCTTCAATTTTCTTTGTGCATCTCATAATTTTTGACTGCCAGATATCAAATAATGTAGACAATATTTGTGACATTGGCCTAGGATATAACATAGTTGACCAGAGAAACAGATGATTGACTTTCAGAACAAAACATAAAGGATCAGAATGGATACGGTTTTGTTCTACAGCAGACGGCTTTGACAATTTAATGTGTTGGAAATGAGGCACTATGAATGAAAATGAAACAAACAAAATGCATTATAGTGTTCTATACTTTCTTGTGTGATTACATGTATATGCAAAGTTGCTCTATTTTGATGTGGTATTGTACTTAATTGTTTTAACACCTATTTTACAGCTTATGTCATATAGATGTATAGAGATCAGTTGGACTAATCCTCTGTTCATGAATAACAAGTACTGGCAGACAAAACTTTCCCCAGCACCTGACAACTTTCTCAGCTATATTAAAGGTTGGTAATATTCTATAATCACCAAATCATTGCCTGCCTTAAACATTTAACCCTCAGAATAATACCTCTACTGACTCACTGGGCTAGTGTTTTCCAGAGTCGTCTGCAACAAAGTGGTAAAATGTCATAATTGTTTGGTAATGGGTTAATCATGTGGAAAATGTCAAAAATGCAAACTGATATGTGAACCAGGATCATACAAATACAATAAAAGAAAGTCATAGAATGACCCAGTGCATTGATGCACCAATGTGAGCACTGCACTTGATCATGAAGAAGAAGAAGAAAACCTTTCAAAAATATCGAAACAATATCAAATTATACACTAACTCATTACCAAACAATTACCAATTTCATGTATCAAGCTTGACACAACTATACTTTTGTCTTATGAAGATGTTCTGTTTATTTGGTTAGCAACAGTTACTCTCCTATCGAAATTTGGAAATCATACTTTTATAGTAATTGGTGTTGAGGGCTATAGATTTAACGACCTCTTGTTCGAATTTTGACTGTGGCTAACTCTTTCACAGTGGAGTGCCTTCAGACAAGACACCACTACCTTGATTATTACTCATACTTTACCAAGGGAACATGTTTATTGATAATCAAGAGTTAGTACTGTACATAAATGGAAAAACAGAAAAAACAGGCTTTGCCTATTTTCATTTAACTTAATTTTTAATGTAGTGTAATGAAAATAGATCTTAAATGCCTTTTATTAGTCAATGCAGATACAAAAAAACACAATATGTGTATATTGGATTATCAACCTCTATATGACTTGTATAATTGTAATCATTATAAACCCTGACTGGTTTCTTTTTGCAGCTTCATCAGAGGGAAGTAGACAAGTAGCGACTGAAGCGACATCTTAAAACCATGTCACTAAAGGCGCCCGGTTAAGCACGACCAGTAACGTCGCCAAAAATAGGTTATACAACGAACATGGTACAAACCTACATGTAGTGCACAACACTCGATATTGGATAATGCCAGAAGAATCAGGGAATAAGGAACAAGAATTTTACAATAACAGGTTTGAATTTTCTTTTGAGAAAGTTCATTTCAAATTTTATCAAGGTTTAAAATGACACTTAATGGACTCACAGTATTTCCCTAGAAAATGGTTTCACAAACCTTATATCTTTTACAGTCAAAGGGAGCTAACCTCTTTTCATATTTGGGACCAAAATTGCGTGTGACTGAATTGTATCAACTCAATTTCTGTCTAATGTTTTGAAGACAGTTTAAAACCATTTACTAAATTACAAACACTCTATTGTCCCAATACTTTGAAACTAAATTTAAAGAGTTCCAAATTTTAGAACAAGAAATATGTGTAAGAATACAATAATTGAATGATAATCTATTAAGTATGTTTCAAGAATGTATTTGAAAGGAATAAGTGTGTATTTGAGAACCTTCTCCATATCCTACCAGAACTTTCTAAATGAATGGTGTCTCTATTTAGCCTTCAGTTATCTTATTCATCACAATTCTTTATCTTTTCATTACGGTCACTTACCGGTAACACTTTACCAAATGCCAAATCTTTTACTGTCCCAAACCAAAGGAGTTTGCAGATGACATTTCAAAATGTGATGAAATTGCAAAATAATCATCTGATAGGACAGAAAACATTGTGGGAAAAGGAGAAACTGCTCGTTATGAGCAATTTCCCTGTTTCCCATGATATTTTCCAGAGTCGTCTGCAACAAACTGGTCAAATGTCGTTATTGTTTGATTGACTGTTGGATTTCTTCAGCAAATTTGTATTTCTCTGGTTAAATGATTATAACCTAGAACCTATTGTGTAACATCTTCTAAAAGTAAGTATAGACAGTCACCATGTATATTTTTTGAACTTCTGCGACCTTTCTCTCACATTTTAAAGTTCCCTCAGCTTATCCCTTATAGTGCTGAAACCAACTTCATGCTTATGCAAACAGGTTAGATCCAGGACAGCCACCAAGTTAATTTGCAACTGGCCTGTGATCTTACCTGTTTGCTTCTCTGGGTAGCTTTCCTCATAAAAAAAGCAGACTTCAGGTTTTGGAAAGCAGACAACACAAAAATATGATTTTTGAAAATTACCCAGCATTCTAAGGGTTACGATTCCAGAATCAACTGTAAACAAAGGGGATATTTCCCTTGATAAGCATGTAATATTGTCACAATGGTTTCTACCCAATCTCATAATATAAAGATTACTTTAGATACTTTTATATTGTTCACTGCAGCTCCTTTCTATTTGGGAGATACCACTTTCCCATTTTAAAAAAAGGTTTAATCCTTAAATGCTCTTTTTTTGTATGTATTAATATAATAATTTACAATTAATTTATCTTCAGAACTTACACTTCAATGGGCCTGTGGAGAATGCTGTTTGTTGTACATGATAATTACCAGAGAAGGACAAATGGGGAGGACATAAACAAATCTAAACTGTCTCAACAAGATAGCACTGAGGTAATCCCTAGTTCAATCAAGGAGACACTGTTAATATTGAACTTTTATTTCATAGAGGACTTCCCTATGACTAGAATTTGTAATTCAACAGAATGGACAAATCTAAATGTTTTTGAATCACATGATTATCATTGTAAGTATACAGAAAAGATGTATGGCATTGTTTAATCGCCAATTGTAAACAAACCTTATAGTATTCACTCTTTAAAAAGCATCATGTGAATGTGTTACAGTCTCAATTTCTCTGTAGAAAGAAATTAAAGTACTTTTAAGTTGATTTTCAATTATTCCCTAACTTTAACAATTTAAGTGAAAATGAGCGCAAGTATGGCTTTAATGACTAATGGTAAAGTTATGAAGACACTACTTGATATGGATCTTAGGATACACCTCTAATATTTAAAATGTGCTTTCAAACATTTCAGACCAGGATACAGAAATATAGGAGGAACAAGAATGCTTGCTGTGTGTGATGGTAAGTTTGTTTGTTTATGGGACTTTAACATAGAGTTGACTATTATTCGGTTTTATTCCATGCCCTCCCTGCTCATTATGAACGAAGGAATACTTAACTGTCTATAACCCTTTACCAAATGCCAAATTTTCGACTGTCCCAAACTGAAAGAGCAGACAACATTTCCAATTGGGACGAAATAATCTTCTGATTGGACAGAAAACATTGTTGGAAAAATTGCTTGATACAAGCAGTTTCTCTATTTCCCACTATGTTTTCCAGAGTCGTCTGCAACAAAGTGGTGAAATGTCGTTATTGTTTGGGAATGGGATAAAGGGTCATTTTGAGTGTTCATATTGATAATACTTTATTAATACATGTAACAGTATTTATTTTGTGTTTCCCGTGATTTTTCTTACCAGGCTATCGCCATTCATTAATCTGAGCACTCTTTGCCTTTTTAGATGTTACTTGAATGTAAACAACGTAGTTAAATTGGTGGGCACCAAATTTGTAAAAATGGCACTTTGAAAACTAAATAATAAATAGTGCAGGTGTTATGTTGTCATGATCATGTGGTTTTTCATTATGTTTCAACATAATCTATCATAATTTATAACTTATATTACCCAGTTTTGCAGTTTTTCTGAGCACTAGTATGCTTTTAATGTTCTCTGTCTAATGATGATGGTTCTTTTACTGTAACCTGGGTTGTTAGAAATTAAATTACTAAATGAAAATATCTTTCTAATTCTGTAGTTGTATCTTTTTTTTATTTCAGTTGTTAAGTGCTATGTGAAAGCAATCAAATAGTCCCGCTGGTAGAGTACTAAGAATAAACCCTCAAGATTGAGTCCCAATCTGGTTGGATGATATTCCTCACCTTCATAAGACCATTGTTATAAATGTAACAGGGACTCTATTGGACCAGATAGACCACTGTATAGAACCTTGAAGAGTATTTGCTGACCCTGAAGGACACAAGACCAGTTTGTGAACATCATCCACTTTTTTGGGGCATTTCATTTACCCTTTTCCAAACGCAAACTTTCTGAGAAACGACTGTCTCAAATTGAAAGAGTTTGCAGACCAAATTTTAAAAAGTGATTCAATTGAAAAACGATCTTCTGACAGGGCAGAAAACATTGTTGGAAAAGGAGAAATTGCTTGTTAAGAGCAATTTCTCCTTTTCCCATAGTCTTTTCCAGAGTCGTCTGCAACATAGTGGTAAAATGTCTCTATTGTTTGGTAATGGGTTAATAGAGTAGGACTGTGTTTCAGAACCTTGATAAATCAGGAAATGATCACAAGTTTTAGCCAAGTATGGCCCTCCAATATCCAGAAGTACAGAGTTTAGAATTGTTATTATGCTTGTTATTTTCTATATTAATAGTTATCAGTCTGCTGATATAATAATTTAAGTCTATATGAATTGGTTGTTTGATATTCAGGTGATATTTTTAAGCTATGTAAATGTTAAAATAGTGACTTACTCAATTAAAAATGCGCAAATTAAAGACTATAATGTTTCAACAATCGAAACTGATATAAACATACATTTACATCATATTCAATGCACTCAAAAAGTTTTTATTGCTATCAATCCATCGTAACATAAGGGTGACGACGCTCGTTATTGGCTACTTCCTCTCCAGTTGTGATGTTTTCTCTTTCTTTACTCGAAAATAAAGTTTCAGCATGTCTTTTGTAAAATGGAAGACCTACAAACATTAAGAGTACATTAATTAGAATTAGTACTTAACCCATTACCAAGCAATAATGATATTTTACCACATTGATGCAGACGAGTCTGGAAAAAATTGTGAGGAAAGAAGAAATCATGAAGTTTTTCATTTTGGGTCAGTCGAAAATTTGGTGTTTGGTAAAGGGTAAACATACCCACGAATAATGAATAAAGGTGTTTTTACATGCATTTTCTCACTCTGACACAATGTATTCTGGCTCTCATCATGAAATAAACACGTCTGCATCTTAA
This sequence comes from Cerastoderma edule, assembly GCA_947846245.1. Classification (NCBI taxonomy): domain Eukaryota; kingdom Metazoa; phylum Mollusca; class Bivalvia; order Cardiida; family Cardiidae; genus Cerastoderma; species Cerastoderma edule. Next base: position 2,361,486 of record OX401419.1, read on the forward strand.
TTATTCCATAGACACTTGATTTAACCTAGCTGTATAAAGAAGACTTAAGATACCATTATAACAAAAGAAGAAATTGCTCATAACAAGCAACCGCTCCTTCGTCATTGTGTTCTATGGAAGAAAGATTACCAAACCTCAAAAGGTATTTAACTGATTCTGATAGGGTAGGATGCCCTTTATAACATATCAAAAGTTTACCAAAATCGGACTTCTGGAAAGATTTATCAGTTAAAATACCTTTTGTAGCATTTTTTTGGAGGTCAAAGTGTATATTGAAACGACTATATATTTTAATCACATTAAGAAAAATATTGTATGCTGATTATTTCAATTTTGGCCAGTCAAAAAAAAAAACAGAATTGGGCTAGGGGATAGCTTTAACCCTTAGAATGCTGGGTAATTTTCTAAAAATAAATTATTGCGTTGTCTGCTTTCCAAAACCTTAATTATCTGCTTAATTATGTTGAGAAAAGATACACAGGATAGCCAACAGGTTAGATCACAGGCCAGCTGCCAATGTACTTGAAGGCTGGCCTGGCTTTAATCTGTTTGAATAAGCATGAAGTTGGTTCCAGCACTGTAAGGGTTAACTATAGATAGAAAAAAAAACAGGAAAAAAAGAACTCCTCTGTGATGAAATCCTCTTCCATGATGTAGTCTCTTTTGAATTATTAGATTTTTGCATTTTTTTATAGTATATGATGATCCCTCTTATTATGTCATATATTTCTCAATTCATTTCTTTTGTATTGTATGTGTACCATAATTATTAGGAAAGAAACGTTGCAACACACAAAGGGAAGTCTCGCTCTGAACAATTTCCCTTTTGACACACTGCAATACTTTCTACTTTCATTTTAAGGCAGATAAAAAACACTACGAGAAATTAATAAAATGCTCACAATGAACATTCCGTCAACATATTGCAATGCCTACTTGTAATATTTGTGATGGATTGTGCTATGGTGTCCCATTTACATTAGCTGTGTTAGATATTTAAGACATTTTTACCTTTCTAAAACATCTCGTATACATGTATATTGTTTTTATGAATCTACATTAATTCTTTTTGACATGAATGTATTGCTGCCTATTTGATCTCAGTTAACCCATTTCCAAATTGACTTCTCCAAACTAATGGTAACAGCAGACAAGGAAAGAGACATGAGACATATATTTTATTCATGCCATTTGGTAGAAATCGTGACAAAAAGGATAAAATGTAATCATGATCAATCCTTATGTCACAGTGGTTTCAAATGTCGTCAGCAGCTTATGTTGTTAAATGATGTTTTTATTAAGTAGGTGGTTAAATGTTGTATTGCCAAAGCAACAGCATATGTTATAGCTTGTCTTTTGTACTTCTACATGTGTAAAATTTATTCAGTAAACCTTAGGGAGCTTGTGGTCGATGAAATTACAATTAAACTTCACCTTCCCTGAAGGTAAGTCTCGTTTAATTTATAAATTTGTTGACTTAGCTCTTCATGACAGATGCTGATAAGGTGTATTGTAGACATTATTTTATGTAACCTGCTAAATACTTTCAGCTATTGAACAATCAATAGCAAAGGAGGTGGATGATTTCAATCAGAAATGGCAGTCTGGTTAGAGGCATATTGAAAGGCATTTGGATATCAAAACTGTGATAGTTTAAAAAGTAAAACACTTTCTACTCAAAGGAAGAGTTCTGGGTCCAAATCCTAGTCACAGAATGAAATCCTGAAGTGCTTGATAATGATTCTAAAAGAATTTGATATGTATTGTGTTTAAAGTAGATGATAATTCTAACTAAAAGGAAAAAGTAACCTCTTGAAGGATAATGTATTGATGTTTAACACATTTAGCCGACATTCTCTTCATAGATTTTTATAGCTGCTTGTTCACAGTTGAGACAATTTTGATGAAACAATACAGTTTGTGTATTTTTGTATGTTAAACAATTAACAGTAAGTATTGGAAGTATAATTGATTCAGGAAGCTTTAATACATCTAAGCATGAACAGTCTATATGGAGTAGATCACACAATTTTGGATTTTAATACATATACAAGCTTTTAAAGCTTAAACACAAACCAATTTTGCTTTCAATGGCTTTACTCCTATGTGTATAATACAACAGTATAGCTAATGTACAGTTTTAAAGGAATTGAATTATATTTTCAAATTTCCGAACATTTGTAAACGTGCAGCTTTAATGTAGAATACCCATAATTGGCCATTTTGAAACTCATTCTTTCGGCAGATTTCCTAAGTCCTTCTCAGTATACATAGGTCAGGGTTGAACCTATTGGGTTTAATGCAAAAAGTTTTGACCCAGCCGATGTATCCTGTGAAAGATCAATGTTAACATTTTGGTCATTCTCAGTAAACATGGGTCAGGGTTGGAACTACTGGGTTTAATGCAAAAAGTTTTGACCCAGCAGGTGTATACTGTGTACAACCAATGTAAACTGATGATAAATGAGTTTCAAAACTGCAGATTATGGACATTCTCCCTTAACACATTATGTATGTCTGCTGCAGATAAATCTGATATCAATGTTCACATTGCTAATTCTCCTTTTCTACATATTATTTCAACTTCAAACAAACCATTTCAAGTGGTGAACATGGGATGAAAGGGTTTTATAGTAAAATGTTAACAGCAAAATAGATCTTTGAAGATTTATAAAACAGAAATATCGGGTTATGTTTAATGTTGCCCAAATAATGTGCATTGTGATTGGTAAAGAAAATGGTACTATGAATAGAAGCTTGGTGTTTGGATTAAAAACAAACTATGACAGTGCCTGCAGTTTGTCAAAATAACATATACAGACAGAACTTTCCAAATTAAATGTGTCCATGTCTAATTGAAAACATTTATATGTAAAAGTCAGAAAGTTGCCCAAAAGACTTTGCAAATCTGGGTAAAATGAGTTATGAAAAAGCATATTGAAACATAACAAAACACCCATACTATCATGACAATATAATGCCTGCACCATCTATAAATAGTATTTCAAATAATCTGAACTCATCAGGTTTATCCAATCAAAATATTTCTAAGCTCAAAGAAATACCCGACTAGACATTATTGTATTTCAAAGTGCTGTTTCTACATATTGTGTAGCACACAATTTGACTTCAGTGTTTACAATAGTGATGAGGCCTCGGATAAACAAGTGGAGGGCATATTGTTAGAAAAGTCATGTGATACACTTTGAAATCTATCCAACATCATCGCGGATATTGTAATTTGGATAATTTCTCGGATTTCATTAGTCCTAGACGTTTTACAAAATTCTAACGGCAATTCTCGGCTGACCTTATTTTATCCCTTTTTGTAAACAAATCTTATTGTCCAAAGTTTTTTTAAAAGCATCATATAAACATGTTACCTTCTCAGCAAGTCTCTAAAATGGAACTAACAGTAGTGTTATCTTAATTGTCAATTATTCTAGACCTTACCAAATTTCACTCTAAATGAGCACTATTCTGGGTTTAAGCGCTTACTTTTTAGGATCAATTTTATTTGTGACATCAGTTTCTATATTCGATTACAGACGACTGCAAATGCACCTATTAAGAATTCAAGACCTAATTTTATGAACAGAAAAAGCTGTTCATGAACAAAAAGTTGTTCATTAACATATTCATGAATTTCAAGAGCATTTTGATTAACCTATCAATGAGCTTGCCTATTATTATGTTCATGAACGAACTCTTGCTGTTCATGAACATGATCTTGAAGTTATGAACATGTTCATGAACAACTTTGTGTCCATGAGTAGTCATTCTTTATCCATGTTTGTTCTTGAAGTTCATGACCACAGTTCTTGGATATCCTTTCCATATATTTTGAATGAAGACAAGTGACATATTCCAAGAACATTCTACAATAAACCGAATCTCGGATGTCAGACACAAATCATCATTATGTGTTTGCCCTTGTTCGATTAGTTGAATTACGGTCAAAGGGAGATAACTCTCATAAATAAATGTCTGGCACGAAGCCGATATATGACAGGATATTGATTCTATGCGGTCATCCTACAGGCAGATATTGTTCTAAAGAAACAACTCGTTTTATAGGATAGACAGAACCTTCCCTTCAGAGATCACGAAATATATTATATCACCTACACGAGCACACCTACTATAACACCGCCCAGACACATTGATAGTGACACATGTCCGAGGCATATCAGAGTCTCTGGGCATATTAACCTCATTCTAAATAGGAACTTGCACTAAAATGAATACAGAGTGTAACAAATACTTGCTCAAGCTTTAAGATGCTTAACCCTTTACAAAACTCTTGGTTTTCGACTGTCCCAAAGTGTTAGAGTTTGCCGACGACATTTCAATATGTAATGAAATTGAAAAATAATCCTCTGATATGGCAGAAAACATTGTGGGAAAAGGAGAAAGTGTTCATCACGAGCAATTTCTCCTCTGCCCTCAATGTTTTCCAGAGTCGTCTGCAACAAAGTGGTCAAATATCGTTATTGTTTGGTAATGGGTTAATAGGTCCAATACTTATTGTATTGACTAACTATATTATTTCCTGTTTCCAAGAGGGTGAGAAAAGAACGTTGTATCTGACATGGAACATTGGTGAACAAACTATCTCGGCTAAGTAACTGCCGATGAATACGGTGTTAAATCTTGTCAATGCCTTTCTAATACCAGTTAGGGAGGGAGGCGGGAGGGAGGGAGGGAGGAAGAAAAGAACGTTGTATCTGACCTGGAACATTGGTGTATAAACTATCTCGGCTAAGTAACTGCCGATGAATACGGTGTTAAATCTCGTCAATGCCTCTCTAATACCAGTTTTTCTTTTCTACATAACCCACCGAAGAACGGTGATCTATCCATAAAGATCCCCGTGCTATCTAGTCAGAATGATCCAGACGGAGATATTTCATACAGTTACAGCTTGGATTATCCGAGTTTCGTGCTAACTAGATAAACATCCACGTGTCTATATGACCAAGTTATTGTTTTGTTCATGAATTGCCGTTTTTGTTCATGTATGTTCATGAGGTTCATGTCCATAGTTTTGAATCCTTTGTTAGGGTTGTTGAGTGAAGACATGTCCCATATTTCGTCTTAATTGAGTGAGAAACATTAAGATATTGAGAAATTGTTTATCTGACATGAGTAATTTAAAGGTCTGTCCTTTACAGTTCCTTTCGCATAAGACCTAGATAAGAACTTTAAGTATACTTTATGTATTTGCAATGTCTGTAATGTTCGTATTCACAGTACTGATATTGGTCAAATGACTATGATAGAAATACAAAATACATGGACAGGTGAGCTGTCACCGAAATGAAACTGAAATTCTCTTGATATTAAAACGTCACTTGTTACATCTTCAGGATCACATCGGAATAATAGTGTCCAAAATAAGTATACAGAGCATTTCAAGTTGAGTTGTAGATCTACGTGATTCATACAGGACCAATGTCATCGAATTGAATCGTGCATGATTGATTTATGTTGGGAAGGTTTGAACAAGAAAGAAAGAAAAGAACGTTATATTGAATACGAACTATCTCTGCGATACAACTGTTGACAGATACGATGTTAAATCACGTAAAGCCTCTCTAATACCAGTGTTACTTTTCCGCATAACCCACCGAAGAATGGTGATCTATCCATCAAGATCCTCGTGCTAACTAAATAAACATCCACGTGTCTATATGACCGCAATGATCGCTGTATTGATAATCTTGGCAGTGACTGCACGTGCTCGGTGGGGGCTGGTATTACCGTTTGAATTATTTACTAAACCATCACGATATTTGCACCGTATGGAGCAGACTTCTATCTAAAATATGCATGGAAGATGCTAAATCTCTCTTACAAGGTTGTTTTTCAAATGATATTTTGAACCCTCTTTCTCTTGCTGGAAATGATGGATATAACCATTTTACAGAATGATCTGACAAGGGCTTCTACGGGAATAAAGTGTAACTGATAACGCATTAAAACATCTTCGGACTAGAAAATGTTTGGGAATTGTGGAAATACTCGGCATTCTCCGACAAGACGCAAATACAGGGGCGTAGCCAGCCTCAAATCAATGTAACCCACCGACGAGTGCAAACGGCGTTCCATAATATACCCCCTTCCGATGGGGATGTTATGTAGAAGTAAATGGTGAGATTTGGCACCATTTTTAACTTTTACAAATGATTTTAAAAGCATGCTAGCGCTCAGAAAAACTGCAAAACTTGGTAACATGAGTTATAAATTATGACAGAATATGTTGAAACAAAGCGAAAAGGCATAGGATTATGACAATATAATGCCTGCACTAATTATAATCTATTTTTCAAAGTGATATTTTCACAAATTTGCTGCCCACCAATTTAACTTGTTTACATTCAAGTAACACCTGAAATAGCAAGGAGCGCTCGGATTAATGAGTGGCGATCACTTGTTTAGAAAATTCAAGTGAAAACATAGATATACTGTCATTTATTCAATATTAACAGAGTGAAAATTCAAAATGGAGACATTCTTAGATTTTATTGGTTCTTAATGATTCTTGGCTGACCTTGTTTTGTCGCTAATTGTAAACAAACCTTATAGTATTTACTCTTTTAAAAGCTCCATGTGAGCGTGTTACAGTCTCAAATCCTCTGTAAAAGGAAATTCAAAGTACTTTTAAGTTAATTTTCAATTATAATAGAACTTTCACAATTTAAGTGTAAATGAGCGCAAGTATAGCTTTAAGCACATGCGTACATATACGTGTGTATCGCTGACTACGCCTCAACATCCATGTTCAGCGGGCGGCCTGTCTTGTATTACAGTTTGGCTTATTTATAAGATTATCCCATTATTACACGCTTCCGGAACAGACAACTTTCCGAAACGTTGAAGGTTAAGGGTAAACTGCTCATATTAAAACATTTCCTTTATACGAAAACATGTAATTGAATCGTTTTTCGCGGGCCTGTGAATGTAGTGTAACTAATAAGCGCAATTAAACGCATTCGGACAA
>OX401419.1:2368988-2449028 GCA_947846245.1 Cerastoderma edule
GGGTTATTTAGTAAAATATGTTTCCTACTTTCAATTTTCTCTTTAACCCATTAACATTATATGTAACCAAACAGTAACAACATTTGACAAGTTTGTTGCAGATAACACTTGACAAGCAATTTCTCCTTTTCCTACAATGTTTTCTATCCTATCAGAAGCTTACTTTTCAGTTTCATCACATTTTAAAAAGTTGTCTGCAAACTCTTATCAACTTGGGACAGTCACAAAATGTTGCGTTTGGTAAAGGGTTAAACAGTCATGCTTTGCAAGTGTTTTGTAGATATATTTTAGATACCAATAATAGCTGTCTTTATCAAAGCCCAAATACAAAACTAGCCTTGTGCAGTTTTTGTTGAGGAATATGTGGTGCTGATCTTGAATCCTGAAGGACCCCCTTAGCAAACTTTGTGTGTGACAGAAGGGTTGAAATACTGGGTAACCAATACACAGGTAAATGTTCATCATCATCAATGATATGTCTAACATGCTGCACAGTGATTACATGTGTACTAGCTTATAGCCTAAGGTACTGGTGAATCAAGAAAAGCCGTTACATAACTGAAAAAATTGTTAATAAGGTGTTAAACACCATACAAATAAAAAAATGACCTTTTTTTTACAATCCATGTTCCATGTCTTTACATCTATATCATCAGTGCTGCTGGCTAAGTGATCTGAAGGCACCAACTTCTTTTTCACATAAACACAATTGTTTAGTACAAAGTCAAAAGGTCATTTGAAACTGATTATAATAACTTTATAAGGTTTTTACATACTTATGAATAACAAGCAACCACTACATATGAATTTCAAATTGAGTTGTTAATAGTTTAAAATCTTAGATGGGACTGAAGAAGGATTAATGAAAAGTATGTTTTTTTCGAATATTTTGTAATGTATTGAGAAGATCTCTGAATGCACAATCAGGCATCTTGCTGAATCATCCATTTTCATAAAGTAAGGTTTCCTCTTATGAAAACTTATACTCAACTTAAGAAGTATAAATTGAACAATAAGACTTTTATGCCATTTTCAACAATATCTTGGTAAATAGTGGTCAGTTCATATTTCAATAATCCTTGTGTTTCATCATTAGCTTCACATATTAGCACTGGCTCCTTCCTTATTTCAAACTAAAGAATTAAGATGTTAAAAGAATAATTGGTTTTAGTGATGACTTTGTTCATTGTCTGAAAGAATATTGGTCAAGTTATTTTCCATTCTTGTATTCAAAGTTGAACTTTCTGTTTACGCAAATTATTAAGGTTAAAACTGCTTAACTAAAAAAATGTTGTTCTAACACTATATATGCTTGTTTTTTTATAACAGATTTCTCATGACTTGTTATTTGTGTGTACAGTAGATACACAAGAGGTGACAATTCAATGCCTGCATCATATCTTGATCTTTTTGTTTTATCCTTCTAAGTTGCTTATTTTGTTTGCTGCAAAAATACATGAAACAATCTGGGTAAAACTTTTTCTCGGCTAATCATCGAGTTACAAATAAACCATAGTGAACATATTGTGTTTTGAGTGTTTTTGACAATGTTTATTTTCTATGATTGTCATGCAACCAAAATTGACCTGTGTTTTAAAATAATGGGCTGTTTTAAAAAAAGAAGTGGTAAAGAGGCCATGACAAATTCGATTTTGAATTTAAGAAACAAAATTCTTCCTCTTTAAACCCTAGCCTAATACAATTACTGGTGAATTCAGGAAAACCGTAACATAACTAAAAATTGATGACACACTGTTAAACCCCATATAAACAACCAAGTTCTCCAGTTAACATTAGAAAGAAGTAATTACTGTCTTGCATATCTGCAACTGACAGGAAATTTCTTCATGTTTGTGTGGCATGGAAAACAATATCCATTTACTTCATTTATCCTGTTTGTTATTGAATCTATTTTTCTAGATGATGTTTATGATGTAACTAATAATTTTTCTGATGGTGGGGCTTTTAGAAAATGTATAATATGTATTAGCCAATCAAGATCAATCAATCAATCAACATGACAATACATTAGGAGACAAAATCCCCATGCTGAGTCGATCCAATGATGGAGACTGACATTTGATGCGAGATTGCGAATTGTGCACCGATGATTAGTGTTTCCATACTCAAAATCATGCTTAAATGATTATTAAAAGTTTTTATTTAAGTTAAATAGTCCATAACTCTTAACCCTTAGAATGCTGGGTAAATGTCTCAAAATAATTTTTTTTATTGTCTGCTTTCCAAAACCTTAAATATCTGCTAAATTTTGATGAGGAAGGTTACTCACAGTGGTTCGAATTAACTGAATGAAGATAAAGCTTAAAACTGTGCAGTGTTTGAGATACAATATGTTTCAATAGCTCAGTGATAGTACCAACATATAGAGTTTGGAATGGCAGATAATTGGTAAACATTAAATTTTCAAATTGAGTGATTTGTCATTAATTAGGGGGTCTATTAGCCTGGTGATTAGAGAATAGATCTTGAAATCACTTGCCTCCTCTTCGTCTGGGCTCAATTTTGAAAGGATGTCTCTGATTTACAGAATGCCGATGGTTCTGCCTAGCTTGACCAGTCGTTATGGACAGTCTTTCTCAATCATGATGAGTCGGGCATCGCAATGTCACTGAAATAATATTGATGCAGTATTAAACCCGTATCAAACATGACACAACAAAAGTCTTAATGTAAAGTGCCTGCATTTTCTTAGTGATTTTATAGAGAAGTGGCTTGATACACTGATATTGATTTCAACGCATTGAAAAAGAGTTGACCTTAGCTATCGATGTGCTTAAAACACCATTCATTCATTCTGTTGCCTTGTGGTTCTAGTACAGATCTTGGAATCACATGGTTCCTCTCGTCTTTAGTTCAAATCCCAGTGAGAGCATTTGGATTTTCACAGGTCGTCTTCCCGCTGACTTATGAAGTGCTGATGGTTGTGGTAAACTACCAGCTTTATGAGCATTAAGTTTGGGGTTATTCCCATCGTTATGTGTCGGGTAACTGAAATAATGGCGGTGTCATGTAAAGCCCATACAAATGATAATTGAATATACTTGGAGAAAAACATGGAATCGGGATTTTGTGTGCGGACTTACAGCTATAAATAGTATGGCCATTTGATTTTACCTTACTGGAGAATTTCGCAGCTTAAATATACTTTTATTCATTTACTGGCAGAGATGAGTCTCAAAAAAAGATGTTTTCTTTTGCCTTGGCCATGTGCATTCATTTTATGATGGTTCTGTTATAAAGATGCAGATAGGCCTCTATGACCTAGCAGTTAGAGTACAGAACTTGAAATCACATGGCCCTCTCCGTGTGGGTTCAAATCCTGATGACTGATGAGGTATATGGATTTTCATGAGAGGTAGTCTCCCGACTGACTTATGGAATGCTTATGGTTTTACTCGACTTGACCAGCCTTTATGGGCAGTTGAGTATTGCGTCTTCCTCTATCATTAAGAGTTGGGCAGCGCTAAATAACTGAAATAATGTTGATGTGATGTAAAACCCGTATATAACAGTTATGATACTAAGATGTAGGCCCTTTATTGTAGTTACTATTACAGCCCATACTATGAAGCCCTTAACCATACCCTCCTCACACTGCTGGTATACCTTGACCCTTATAGTTATTGTCCCCTGTTAACTTGCAATGGTAGGGAGAAACTGTCTGAAACTTCACTACAGACTAATTTGAATCATATAATTGTAGGGTCTTTCCTTACCCAGGTATTGTTGACCAACATTCGCCATCTGTTGCTCTCTATGCATGAATAATTATGACGCAGTATATTCAATACTCAACAGTCTGATGAACAGAGTTGATTGCCAATAGAGCTTTCTGCATTATATATCAGCAGGTAAGCTTAGTAGCATTTATTAAATAATGCACAAGGACGAACCACATGGTCGTACATTACGGACGACTTCGAGGATGATTTTAGATGCTAGGTTTAGCGTGTAATTCATGCTAATCAGACAGGTCACCAGACTGGGAATGTTGTCAACAATATTGAGGAAGTACAGCTAAAGTTTGGGGATACATGGTTATAAGGTTCCATCTTTGGTTTCTTTGGAATGTCCTTTGGCAAGACACTTTAAAGCTCTAGCCTAGTATGGGAGAGTCCAGGAAAGATGTAACATAATTGGCTTTAGACCCAATGTAAACATAACATGTTATGGTACCAATTCCATATCTCGCTCAGTTTGAAATTGGTACAACTGCAACCCTTGTTATTCAGGGGAAGGACTAAATAAGCTTAAAGCTTTCATCCCAATCCATTTGTAAAAATAAATCATTTTGCAATAAAATATGTTAAGATCAACCTCTGTTACTGACCTGCCAACTGAATGTGCCCATATAGTATAAACAAATATTTTGAGGATCTTGTCTGAACTGTCCACCAAATCAAAAGCATTTATTAATATTTGGGTTAAAGTTGAAGAATTCCAAAAACCCGAAATCTGTAGTTCATTATCCTGAATAGGGCTGGGACGGGTACCTGGGTACGAGCCGTGTACAGGTCACTACCCGGGTAGCAAATCACTACATGTTACCCGAAGTTATTTTTACCTGGGTTAAATGTAAATTAATGTGAGAATAAGCACTGGTTGACGAGTGAATCGGAAGTTTCTTAATCCCAAACTATAGCAATCTGTTATCCCCAACAAATTTCTGAACATGTGCACAAATATGTCACACACACTATACCCTCCAACTTGGTGGCTGCTCATAAGCTATTGAAACTATCAACATTTTTATGGTCCGATCATCGCAGTAAGACGATAGCACCTGGAACCATTACTCACTGCCATTATACATTAGAACGGAGATATAAGGGAAGGAAAAATAATGTATCTAAGGAAGAACAATATCGGCTCGGGTACCTGGGTAGTAAATTGCTACCCGTCCCAGCCCTAATCCTGAAAGGGCATGTTTGCTATAGCATTATATAGGGACAAAATTCTCAAAAACCTGAATTTCAGGAATAATACACTTTCACCCATGAAATTTTATACCACAAGGGGTCTTGCATGGCCCAGTAGTTAAAGGTTAAATTGGTTAACTTTTAACTAAAACTTATTTTTGTGCCACATTGTCACTGTTAGTGTTGTATGAGTGTCCTTTGGCAAGTCACTTGCATAGTACTGGAGAATGAAGGGAAATGGCAATTTAATTGATAAGTTGTTGAGATATTGTTAAACACCTTAAATGAACAAGAACATAATATTTACTAAGGAGAAGCAAACATAACAAAAGATTGATTTCCTTCAATTGCATGCTGGCAGACAAAGCAGTACGTGGACCTACCGCCTTTTTCTAGGGAGTTGTCTTCACCAATTTTCACTCATTACATGAAATGAACAATTTTCAAGGTTACATAGACTTATTTCTCCCATACTCTCCTTTCAGGCAGTAATGTTGTCCCTTTACCTAAAGCCAAATTTTACACATTCCCAAATTAAAGGAGTTTTCAGACGAGATTTCAAAATGTGATGAAATTGAAAACAAAAATCTACGGATACTGGGCTGAAAACATTGTGGGAAAAGGAGAAATTGCTCATCAAGAGCAATTTCCCCCCTTTTCCCACAAGGTTTTTTCGGAGTTGTCTGCAACAAACTGGTCAAATGTTGATATTGTTTGGTAATGGGTTAAAGGGAAGCATGAGCCACATCAGCACCACTGTTCAATGTCTTTTGGCCAGTAACTAGTCTAGTACAGGAGAGAGCTATTACATTTTAAACTGAAAATTTGTGGCATTTAATTCCATACAAATTTTGACAAATATTGGGATGATCAAAACTTTGAGATAAAGTTGACTTTGAAAGCACGGATTTAACCCATCCAGTATAGTTTAATTGGAAGAACAGCCTCGGGTAAAGGTTTGACAAACAAAGTATAAAAAACCTAGAGGCATGTCTGGGTTCAAATCCCAGTACTGGCAGTATAATGATGTGCTTTCTGTGACTTTTCAAAAACATTTTTAAATGTCTGTACATGTATATGAACTATCTTGTGTTTTGGTATTGAATACATTTTTAGATAATTTGGTTAACTGATGATTCTTTTTCTTTCTTCATGATGCTGGAAAATGCGTAAAGCAAATGTTGTGCCAAGAGAAAATCATGTCAATGGTTATCTTTATATTTTAAAAAGCCTTAACTGACACCTTTACTTACTGCAGCATTCCTATATCTTCACTTACTGCAGCTTTCCTATACCTTTACTTACTGCAGCATTCCAATATCTTCACTTACTACAGCATTCCTTTATCTTCTTTTACTGCAGCATCCCTAAATCTTCATTTACTGCAGCATTCCAATACCTTCAGTTACTGCAAAATTACAATATCTCCACTTACTGCAGCATTCCAATACCTCCACTTACTGCAGCATTCCAATACCTCCACTTACTGCAGCATTCCAATACTTCCACTTACTGCAGCATTCCAATACCTCCACTTACTGCAGCATTCCAATACCTTCAGTTACTGCAAGATCGCAATATCTCCACTTAACTGCAGCATCCCAATGCCTCCACTTACTGCAGCATTCCAATACCTCCACTAACTGCAGCATTCCAATATCTTCACTTACTGCAGCATTCCTTTATCTTCCTTTACTGCAGCATCCCTATATCTTCATTTACTGTAGCATTCCTATATATTCATTTACTGCAGCATTCCTATATCTTCTCTTACTGCAGCATTCCTATCTGTTATTTTTATCGATCCATCTGAATGGAAATATGAGATATCTAGCAATTATCTCATGATTAAACAATCTTTTTCACGAATGAAAACACTAGTTTGAACAAAATGTTGCAATGACTTGGTGAGAAGACATAAATAACGGAGATTGGTGTAATAACCAATGGTATGTTGCCAGTACATTAGAACCAGTGTGGGCTCATCCGGTGACCCTGCTAAAACCAATATGTTGTCAGTACTGTTAGAACCAGTGTGGGCGCATCACTCTGTTAAAACCAATATGTTGTCAGTACTGCTAGAACCAGTGTGGGCTCATCACCCTGTTAAAATCAATATGTTGTCAGTACTGTTAGAACCAGTGTGGGCTCATCACCCTGTTAAAACCATTAGTATGTTGTCAGTACTGTTAGAACCAGTGATGGCTCATCACACTGTTAAAACCAATAATATGTTGTCAGTACTGTTAGAACCAGTGTGGGCTCATCACCCTGTTAAAACCAATATGTTGTCAGTACTGTAAGAACCAGTGTGGGCTCATCACCCTGCCATGGCAGAGAAAAATAAGACCCAGACTAGTGTTATATATGAAAATTTGCAACTCATCAGCCTTTATCCACAATGTGTTTTGTCATTTTTGGTGATATTCCAATGTTGTATGCAGCAAATTCCTTACATGTGCTAAAGGATTAACAGTGTAATACAATATTTTACAATAACATGTCACAATAATTTTGATTACGTAACCTTACGACAACACATATCCTATACTATTTCTTTACTTTAAATTCTTTTTTCCATTATCTTTTTGTCTTTTTCTCTACTTCTTTTCTTACTTCTTGTTTTCTTGTCACTTTCTTTCTTATTTTCTTTGTTAACATGATCTTTATTGATACTTTTGTAATAAGCATTACACTGTTGTTTTAAAGGAAATAAAACTTAAAAAACCAAAACATTATAATACATCCTATCGAATTAAAGGGACTTTAAACTCTTGTTAATAATAAGGTTGTCATTTATTCTTCTCAGAAAAGTTTGATGACTCCTAATCAATTGCAGGCTTAGATATTTGCTTCCATGGTCTAACAAAGTAAATGGCTTTTTACATTGTGCCTTATGGCCTGCTTAGCTTTTGACCCAGTCTAGGCTTCCTAGACTACTGTTGAGACAAAAAGAGAATATGTCGTGCACAGTTTGAATATACAAAAACTATGTGGGAAGCATCCTTTATAGGTTCAATATGGTCATGGTCCATCACATTTCGAGGGTTCAATGCTAGACAATAGTAAGTGCTTCATAAACATGAAGCACTTACTATAGTATTGTACTGAACCCTTGATTTGTCTCCGGAGGGTGGTTCCAGCAAAACGAATGGGGAAGGGGGGCATGAAGCAAAGTTCCCACTAAGCCACCAACCCAGAGAATTTTTGTTTTGGACTCAACCATTCTTATTTTGAGAAACCCGCTCATGCCTTTTCATATCCTTTGTTTTTATATGACTTCACACACATGATTGTCTGCAATGACGGCCATCTTAACCACCTTGAAGTCTAGAAGTCGGATAGAGAGAGCGTAGTCGGATAGAGATAAGAAGCCAAAGGAATAAGAAACGCCCCATGCCTATCCAAGATCTTTTTGTCATTGTAAATAGTCACAATGCTATAACAACAGATCAATATAAAAAAGAAAATAAATCGATAATGACAAACTCTGTGGAAAGCAAACTTTGGAAAGATTTAATAATTATTTTAAGGAATGAACAAAACACTTAAGGACGAATAAGTCTTTATCATTTCATTTAAATCATTAAAACTCATTTGAATGGTTTGGATTTTTTTCACAATAATCATCTTTCTTTCACATTTATCTTTAAAAGTTTGGTTTATTTGGATGGTTAAGTCAGTGATGTTGTTATTCAATTGTTCTGGTTATTTGGATGGTTTAGTCAGTGATGTTGTTATTCAATTGTTCTGGTTATTTGGATGGTTAAGTCAGTGATGTTGTTATTCAATCATTCTGGTTATTTGGATGGTTAAGTCAGTGATGTTGTTATTCAATTGTTCTGGTTATTTGGATGGTTTAGTCAGTTATGTTGTTATTCAATTGTTCTGGTTATTTGGATGGTTTAGTCAGTGATGTTGTTATTCAATCATTCTGGTTATTTGGATGGTTAAGTCAGTGATGTTGTTATTCGATTATTCTGGTTATTTGGATGGTTTAGTCATTGATGTAGTTATTCAATCATTCTGGTTATTTGGATGGTTAAGTCAGTGATGTTGTTATTCAATTATTCTGGTTATTTGGATGGTTTAGTCAGTGATGTTGTTATTCAATCATTCTGGTTATTTGGATGGTTAAGTCAGTGATGATGTTATTCAATAATTCTGGTTATTTGGATGCTTAAGTCAGTGATGTTGTTATTCAATTATTCTGGTTATTTGCATCTTTTCATAATAGACGAGTGGCAATCCGAATCAGAAGCGACAATTCATTCTCTGACACCTGGCCCTAATGCGGGTTAGCATGGACCAGGACTCCAGGCTATGAAAAGGCCTATAACATTGAAACTTGCCAAAGAATGGAACAATTAGTTTCTTAAGGACTGATAAAACGGACGTTCAAAGAAATAGTACGTAGTTGTCTCCGAAAAACAAGCGTCTGTCTTGGGAGAATGCTTGACTTCGTGGCTTTTATACTGCCACAGCTAATTCTTTTAATGGTTGGTCATTTCCCACCAGCAATGTATCTCTGTGAGTGGCCGCATGTTGATACCGTTAATCACAAAGATAAGACGGACTTCTCAAGTGAAATCTCACGGAGGTCGCCTTTCGAACTCGATATCAATTCATAGGCGTAGGAGCGTTTCCAACATTGGGGGGCCAACTTCAGATGAGGACCGGTCTAAGTATAAATGTTCCTCAACTTTTTCATGACTATTCATTCATTTACAAATTCAATAACATTATAAGAATTAAAAGAAAGCGTATGAAAATGTGTATCTTAGTTAAGACAAAATAACCAAAAGAAAAAGAAAATAGGTTTGGCCAAGTCTCGATCTCGCGCGGATAGCATATTGTTTAGATATTACCTTCAAGTAACAGCCACCATGCTGTCACAGCCACGAGCTCGTTTACTTTTGCAAATAAAAAATAAGACTATATTTAAATACAATATAGGGTCTGACTGCTTAGAGCACGTGTTGCATCACTGTTTTCGTTAGTCGAAACTACTTTCCGTGAGGTGAGATTTCATTGGATAAACCTTTTGTATTCAGATTGCCATTTGCGATGATGACGTCAAAATGATTTGGTTATTGTTCGTTACAAAAGGCGAATTGGTATTAAATAAAGCACAAAATACACTTTTATATTAATTCTGCTGTTAAATTTCATTTCTTTCATTTTTTCTTTCCAAAAATCTTCATCTTCCATTGTGATTATTGGGGGGGCCAAAGTATACTCTGGCCCCCCCCAGTCTGGATATTGGGGGGTCCGGGCCCCCCCTGGCCCCCCCGGCTCCTACGCCTATGCTCACAGAGTAAACAATAACATTGTCGATTCAAACATCAAATAAAGTCATAAGAATGCACCAATTCTACGAAAGAAATACTGGTATAACCAAGAAATATTTTGTAAAAAAAATAAATATTTTCTTTAATACAAAAGCCATGTATCCATCTAGGGGCTTTGAAAGTCATATACCTATCTGACGTTACATACATGGTGAGCTTTTAATAAAGATAGAAAAAGAATGTTTGGGGATGGTTCTAAGGCTAGTTTGCATCTTTGTTAGCGCTGCTTCATGTAGTAAGCGTTTACTTTAAAAGTATTCATTATCATGCAATATAGGATAGATAATCGAAATTCATAAACAAGTAGTTCTCATGTTTTTGTAATTGGAGAGTGGCATTTCCATGTATACGTAACAAATTTCTTGTTATAGCAATTATGTTATAAACATTATATTAACAAATTCACAGAATTTCAGCAACTCAAAGAAACAGTCTTTGGTTAAGGGACAATGATTGATTATATCAAATTCGAACCTTTATTACTTCCTGAGCACAGATCTCTTTATCCCTTTCAAGAGTTTTTTTTTCATATTTTTTTTTTTTTTTGATGCAGATTTGAACCATCTCTTTATATATTTCTTGTGGGACTTGTTCCGAAATGGCCGGTTTGTGAGCCGGGAGCTTTTTAAATTAAATGGTTACCTACTAATATCCGCTTGGCGCCTGGCATAGTGATAGAAGTTGGGAGGTACTTGGTACAATCAGTGAAAAGTGTCTCATAAGCCAAAACTGTCTGGCCCTTTCAAAAGGGGTGACACTATAATAATAATACAACCTTTACCTTTTTATACAGTTTGACACATGACCATGGTTGTAAAAGAAGGTGTTTGTTGTGGAATAATCTGATCTAGGCAGGGTTGATATTACACTTTCTTGTTATCAGCCAAATCAGGGACATATCGTGCTAATGACATTAAATACACATCAATGGTTTACTCTAAGATATGATGCATAGTGGAGACTATTTAAAGATTTCACACATTAATTATTGGGGTCTGGGGCATACTGCTTGGACTTATGTTTTGTGTTGGTACAATTTTGTGATATTTAATATTTATTTGATGAAATAAAGATATATGAAATATGTTGCTTATATAAGGTATTTTATCAAGGATAATACTATTTTCCATCAGTTTAGACCCAATGTTATGAAAAAACAAAATGTAACGAAAGTTATTAGACCAAATTACAGACATACATATTGAGGGTTTCACATTAAAAAAGGATTTGCAAAATAATCATATAGATGTGCCAAAAAAACGGCTACACACCTGAATTATTTGAAGGAGATAATACATAATCTTGCATTAAATTCTTGATATATTGATCAATGGTAAATCTAGCTAACATGATAATGACAAGAATTAGTGACAAGTCTAAACAGTTTCTGCTGGGAATTTCTTAACATTTAGAATGGAAACATATTTCTGACTGTCTGTTACTGAAAACCCTTGACACAAAATTTGAACCCCACATTTTGAGCAAGGCAGAGTCTGACATCTCATTTCTAGTTCAAACAAAAAGCTTTCTTAACAGATTCAGTATTTACCCATTTGATGCATTTATAATGTTAAATAATAAGCAGCTGCATTTTATTAAGTTCAGATTTTCCTTCATAAAAATGATGACTTACTATTGTCTTGAGTTGAACCTTCAAATTTGACATAGGATGTATTTACGTGAATAAAGGTTTATTCAGCACAATGACTTCAACTGTTTACTGTTACAGATTGACAAAAGAAAAAGTAGAGGTGTATTGAAATGAGAAGTATTTCCATTGGTTTTTAAAAGGGACAAACTTAAAGACGTGTGCACTGGAAGTTTTAAATGTTTGAAATTGACTTTAACAATTATTATCACTTAAAGCCATACTTGGGCGCATTTACTTTTTTATTGCGAAAGTTCTGGAATAATTTAGAAATAACCTAAAAGTACTTTAATTTCCCTTTTACAGAAGAACTGAGATGGTAACACGTCCGCATGATGCTAATAAAAGAGTGAATATGTTAAAGTTTAGAATTAGCCATAAAAAAGGTCAGCTTAGAAACATTCTCTTAGAACAGATTTCATTCAATACCCACAATATAGGATTAACCCTAAAAATGCTGGGTACTTTTCTAAAACAAGCTTTTTGTGATGTCTGGTTTCCAAAACTTTAAATATTTGCTTAATTTTGGTGAGGAAAACTACACAGAGTTGCAAACAGGTTAAATCACAAGGCAGACACCAATTTACTTGAGGCTGGCCTTTATCTTACCTGTTTGTATAAGCATGAAGTCGGTACCAGGACTATAAGGATAAACCTAGAGCACTGAACCACACACAGAACTGCCAATACAATAAGTGAGCTTCTGTGGCTTATTGGTAAGCACTGAGGACTAGGGAACGGCCATCCAAGGTTTGATCCTTGATGGTGATCATCTATTTCACAGTGGAGTGTCCTTTGGCAAAACACATTTCCTAGCCTAGCACTGGAAGGTAGTCCAGAGAACATGTATTATAACACTCAAAGTTGACTCCTGTACATAAATGGAAAAACAAAAAGCAAAACTCATCTCATTATGAAGAATTTTGAAAGAGTTTGATATATGAAGTTGTTCAAACTATTTTAGGTGCATGGGTGATTCGAATAAAATTTGCATAAGAAAAACAGTCAAATTTGAAGATAAAATGTGCAATGTTTTGGTGAGTATGTTTTGTTATGTATAATTCTTCAATAGTAATATCATAGTCTCCTTGTATTATAGTTCTGGTTTTCAGGATCTGAGCAAGGATAGACAAAGATGATATTAATTCAAGTGAACAGTGGATGTGTGACTATCTTTTCATCTGAATCTTTAAGGGTTGTCTATTGTATATATCACATATATTGACTCTAAGGCAAATGATAGTTTCATATTGAATTTCTTACAGAATAATTGATTCTAGAATTACTAGTACTGCCACTACTGTTATATGCAACATATTGTTTTTCATTGGCTGTTTTTTTTTCTTCATGAGATTGTTAAAATGGTTTGCCCCTATTTGATATCAGAAGATAATGAAAAGGAAAGTATGAGGAATCATTGCAGTTCTGGTACCTAGGAGTAAAGGATCAGCATCACTATCAAGTGAGGTGTGTATCATTATAGACTTTACAAATCACTTCAATAGTTCATCATAGTCCTGGGTACCATTTTACTTAACATCTTAAGGAAAATATTTGGGCAAGTCACAACTGATACACATGGATAGTATCTTCAATGAATTTACAATAATGCAATGTGACACGTCATTGGAAGCGTCTCGGAGAGACAATTGCAATGATGTGTTACTTTGCAATATTGCTTCGCCCAATATTGAAATAGAAGGAATTGTTGTTTCAGACTTGCGCAAATCTTAAGCGTAAACTGTTTAGTAAAACGGTGCTCAGCTCTTTAAGAGCATTTTGTTCTGGCATTTACACTGTATAATGAGTTATATAATCAAACTCAATTGACAACAAGTCGAAACAGCTCACAGTTTTATGTTTATTTCAATAGTTTTTAAAACAAGGAAACAAAAGAAATATGAAAAGCACTGTTTTAGAGCAAAACTTCTTTCTTCATATCTCATATTAAGTCTTATAGAATTTTGTGTGTGGCCTAAATTTTAGATAACAGCAGACAACAGTTATAAAGTATGAAAACTTATAGTATCTTTATGATATAGGGTATAAAGGATTGTAATAAAAGGATGCATTGATTATAAATAGAGTTCTCTAAAGGCTTCTCCAGCCAATGTGGTCAACTGATGTGTCATGGAGTTTAAAACAATATGATAAAAGTAAGATTCATAAAGAAACATTTTTTCTCAATTCTAGCAGATCAGTAGATAATAAGATTAAGTGAGAGAAATAAAATGTCTGTGTTTATTGTTTAGAAACCTCTGTAGAGACAGACTCTATATGTAAGAGTTGTTCTTAAGTACTAGAGTAGTGCTGGAACCGACATCATGCTTATGCAAACAGATTGGATGCAGGCCAGCCGCCAAGTAAATTGGCAGCTGGCCTGTTATCTAACCAGAAAGCAGACGACACAACAAACTATGTATTTTTGAAAAGGTTACCCAGCATTTTAAGGATTAAGTCTTCTGTTGCAGGTGTGACAAGTGAGAAGCCATCTATGATTAGAAGTTTAGGTGTTCATAGTATCATAATTGTTGATGATTACCTCGGCATTATCACAGACATATCAATACAGTTCAGAACTGCAGAACCCTTATGGCTAGTTTGAACAAGAATAGATGGGTGAGACAAACAAGCCGAACAAAAGGGACATGAGCAAACACAAAGAAATTGTCATGATTAACCTTCTTACAGTTTAATATTGTTATCTTTTACTTTCAAGTTATATCTTATGGCAATTTTAACAGTTTTGGCCTTTATATTACAGCATATACACAACCGTTCTTTGCATCCTATTATCTCCAACATGCAGTATTACACATTGTTATCTTCAAGTACAAGATGGATCAAGACTTTGCTCTAATAAAATAATAGTGAGTGTGCACAACTCAACCACTGGTCAAGAGGTGAGCATCAATTCTAACTAAGGTGTGAGGGACTTTATGTTTACATTTGGTGAAAATAAATTGTTAAAACTCATGAGAACTAGCACCAAGATGATGCAAATTGAAAAGATTGAGACAATTTTGCATCAGGTAATATCTCCCTTTACTTTAAACTTATGAAGCATTCATTTAATGGTGGACTGTGCGAGGAAGTTTTTGTCGCAATCAATCCATATAATATGTAACTTGTTTGTATTGCGGATATTAACTTATGAATAAAAACAGTTTAATTAACACTAGGCGACGATTTTTCCTTCCCGATAAACTTTCTTTGCGCAAATGCACTAGAATGTAAAAATCAGTTAAGCGTTTATTAAATTGTTGCCATTATATGGTGGTTTATAAGTTTATTCAACATATCTTGTCCTATCAATTCAGTTTGAATTGCCATTTTGTGTTTTAAATCCGAAAACCAGAATTTGGTTAAATCCTCCACTATTTTGATACTTCAAAATTTCAACGTTAGATTGCCCAAACAGAAAATAAAAGGTGATCTTCTCATCAAATTATTTAAACTACAAACACAGGTATTTTACTTTATTCAACCACAAAAAGAATGGCATTTCAATATTTCATCCATGTAATTAAATCAATGGTGGTTTAAGGTTGAAAATACTGTTGTATTTCTTATGAGCAGATTGTTGCTTTGTGCAATTCTATGAAAGTCATTGACCTCTAGGTGCTACCTCAAACATCTGTAGGATAAAAGCCAACCATCATGACCTGTAATGCACATTTACTTAGTATATACTGTTTGTATTTACTTAATGTTAATATGACACTGTACAGAGATGTCAGTGACTTTGCCTTGAACAGGACAAATTACGATTTCAGATCATTATGGTAGTGAGAAATCTTCTTGACATCTGAACCAATGATAAAATATACCTTGAGTTTTTGCGGCAGAGGGGATGTAAATTTTTGGAAGAATGGTAAGATTGAAACTTGATTTCTAATGCTAACTATTTTATATTGCATTCAATCAAACAAATAATCCCAACGTTTTATCACAATGGTTTCTAATAAATATTTTAGTTGAAATGCTTATTTTATACTTTACCACTATTGTCTGTTTTTTCAATGAATGGAACTTAATGATTTTTTGGGGGACAAAACTGATGAATTCATTTGATCACATAAATAACTTTATACCTCAGATTAAGCCAGTATTATTCTCCATTTCACCTTGTTTTTACTTTCAAGAGCCAATGTAGAAGAATACATTTGGATAGACTTTAGTCAAAATTTAGTCACAATGAGCAGATTTGTCCACGAGGTCCTAGACACAAGGACAGAGCCATTTATAGTTAGTGTCGGGGAGAAATTCTCTCTGAGACATCAATATCCTTTAGTGTCTTAAACTTTTAGCTTCAATTTTCTTTGTACATCTCATAATTTTCAACTGCCAGATATCAAATACTGTAGACAATATTTGTGACATTGGCCCAGGATATAACATACTTGACCGGAGAAACAGAACAAAACATAAAGGATCAGAATGGATACGGTTTTGTTCTACAGCAGACGGCTTTGACAATTTAATGTGTTGGAAATGAGGCACTATGAATGAAAATGAAACAAACAAAATGCATTATAGTGTTCTATACTTTCTTGTGTGATTACATTGTATATGCAAAGTTGCTCTTTTTTGATGTGGTATTGTATTTAATTGTTTTAACACCTATTTTACAGCTTATGTCATATAGATGTATAGAGATCAGTTTGACAAATCCTCTGTTCATGAATAACAAGTACTGGCAGACAAAGCTTTCCCCAGCACCTGACAACTTTCTCAGCTATATTAAAGGTAATATATATGGTAATATTCTATAATCACCAAAACATTGCCTGCCTTAAACATTTAACCCTCAGAATAATACCTCTACTGACTCACCGGGCTAGTGTTTTCCAGAGTCGTCTGCAACAAAGTGGTAAAATGTCATAATTGTTTGGTAATGGGTTAATAATGTGTAAAATGTCAAAAATGCAAACTGATATGTGAACCAGGATCATACAAATACAATAAAAGAAAATCATAGAATGACCCAATGCATTAATGCTCCAATGTGAGCCCTGCACTTGATCATGAAGAAGAAGAAGAAAACCTTTCAATAATATCAAAACAATATCAAAGTATACTTTAACTCATTACCAAACAATTACCAATTCCATGTATCAAGCTTGACACCAACTATACTTTTGTCTTATGAAGATGTTCTGTTTATTTTGGTTAGCAACAATTACTCTCCTATCGAAATAGGGAAATTATACTTTTATAGTAATTGGTGTTGAGGGCTATAGATTTAACAACCTCTTGTTCGAATCTTGACTGTGGTTAACTATTTTAGAGTGGAGTGCCTTCAGACAAGACACTGCTACCTTGCTTATTACTCATACTTTACCAAGGGAACATGTTTATTGATAATCAAGAGTTAGTACTGTACATAAATGGAACAAAATAAATATATCAGGCTTATAGGCTTTGCCTATTTTCATTTAACTTAATTTTTAATGTAGTGTAATGAAAATAGATCTTAAATGCCTTTTATTAGCTAATGCAGATACAAAGAAACACAATTTGTGTATATTGGATTATCAAACGCTATATTACTTTTATAATTATAATCATTTTAAACCCTGACCGGTTTCTTTTTGCAGCTTCACTAGAAGGAAGTATACAAGTAGCCACGGAAGCGACATCTTAAAACCATGTCACTAAAGGCACCCGGTTAAGCACGACCAGTAACGTCACCAAAAATAAATTATACAACGAACATGGTACAAACCTACATGTAGTGCACAACACTCGATATTGGATAATGCCAGAAGAATCAGGGAATAAGGAACAAGAATTTTACAATAACAGGTTTGAATTTTCTTTTGAGAAAGTTAATTTCAAATTTTATCAAGGTTTAAAATGACACTTAATGGACTCACAGTATTTCACTAGAAAATGGTTTCACAAACCTTATATCTTTTACAGTCAAAGGGAGCTAACCTCTTTTCATATTTGGGACCAAAATTGCGTGTGACTGAATTGTATCAACTCAATTTCTGTCTAATATTTTAAAGACAGTTTAAAACCATTTACTAAATTACAAACACTCTATTGTCCCAACACTTTGAAACTAAATTTAAAGAGTTCCAAATTTTAGAACAAGAAATATGTGTAAGAATACAATAATTGAATGATAATCTATTAATATGATTCAAGAATGTATTTGAAAGGAATAAGTGTGTATTTGAGAACCTTCTCCATATCCTACCAGAGCTTTCTAAATGAATGGTGTCTGTATTTAGCCTTCAGTTATCTTATGCATCACAATTCTTTATCTTTTCATTATGGTCACTTACCGGTAACACTTTACCAAATGCCAAATCTTTTACTGTCCCAAACCAAAGGAGTTTGCAGATGACATTTCAAAATGTGATTAAATTGCAAAATAATCATCTGATAGGACAAAAAACGTTGCGGGAAAAGGAGAAACTGCTCGTTATGAGCAATTTCCCTTTTTCCCATGATATTTTCCAGAGTCGTCTGCAACAAACTGGTCAAATATCGTCTGCAACAAACTGGTCAAATGTCTTTATTGTTTGATTGACTGTTGGATTTCTTCAGCAAATTTGTATTTCTCTGGTTAAATGATTATAACCTAGAACCTATTGTGTAACATCTTCTAAAAGTAAGTATAGACAGTCACCATGTATATTTTTTTAACTTCTGCGCCCTTTCTCTCACATTTTAAAGTTCCCTCAGCTTATCCCTTATAGTGCTGAAACCAACTTCATGCTTATGCAAACAGGTTAGATCCAGGACAGCCGCCAAGTAAATTTGCAGCTGGCCTGTGATTTTACCTGTTTGCTTCTCTGGGTAGCTTTCCTCATAAAAAAAGCAGATGTTTCAGCTTTTGGAAAGCAGACAACACAAAAATATGATTTTTGAAAATTACCCAGCATTCTAAGGGTTACGATTCCAGAATCAATTGTAAACAAAGGTCATTTATTGTGATAAGGATGTAATATTGTCACCATGGTTTCTACCCAATCTCATAATATAAAGATTACTTTAGATACTTTTATATTGTTCACTGCAGCTCCTTTCTATTTGGGAGATACCACTTTCCCATTTTAAAAAAAGGTTTAATCCTTAAATGCTTTTTTTTTGTATGTATTAATATAATAATTTACAATTGATTTATCTTCAGAACTTACACTTCAATGGGCCTGTGGAGAATGCTGTTTGTTGTACATGATAACTACCAGAGAAGGACAAATGGGGAAGACATAAACAAATCTAAACTGTCTCAACAAGATAGCACTGAGGTAATCCCTAGTTCAATCAGGGAGACACTGTTAATATTGAACTTTTATTTCATAGAGGACTTCCCTAAGACTAGAATTTGTAATTCAACAGAATGGACAAATCTAAATGTTTTTGAATCACATGATTATCATTGTAAGTATACAGAAAAGATGTATGGCATTGTTTTATCGCCAATTGTAAACAAACCTTATAGTATTCACTCTTTAAAAAGCATCATGTGAATGTGTTACAGTCTCAATTTCTCTGTAGAAAGAAATTAAAGTACTTTTAAGTTAATTTTCAATTATTCCCTAACTTTAACAATTTAAGTGAAAATGAGCGCAAGTATGGCTTTAATGACTAATGGTAAAGTTATGAAGACACTACTTGATATGGATCTTAGGACACACCTCTAATATATAAAATGTGCTTTCAAACATATCAGATCAGGATACAGAAATATAGGAGGAACAAGAATGCTTGCTGCGTGTGATGGTAAGTTTGTTTGGTTATGGGACTTTAACATAGAGTTGACAGTTTTTTGGTTTTATTCCATGCCCTCCCTGCTCATTATGAACAAAGGAATACTTAACTGTCTATAACCCTTTACCAAATGCCAAATTTTTGAATGTCCCAAATTGGAAGAGTTTGCAGACAACATTTCCAATTGGGACAAAATAATCTTCTGATTGGGCAGAAAACATTGTGGGACAAATTGCTTGATACAAGCAGTTTCTCTTTTTCCAACTATGTTTTCCAGAGTCGTCTGCAACAAAGTGGTGAAATGTTGTTATTGTTTGGTAATGGGATAAAGGACGGTCAAGATGGATAGAAATTTCATTCTACTACTACTATAATACCTGTAGGTCTGTAATAATTAGACATTACTGTTATATGGATATGATTTTTGTCATGTGACAATCATTGGAGGCCTCTTGATGAGATGCCTATTGCCCTTCAATATTGCTTTTTTCAAAATTGAAGTGAAAGTAAATGTTATTTTGAATTTGCAGAATTTTGTTTTAAAAAAATGTGAGATAAAATGCTACTCATTGACATTAGTGTAAGAGTTTAACTCTTCATTTGTACGGGAAACGTTGGGAACCAATAAAACCCAAGAAATTCTCCATTTTGAGTGTTCATATTGATAATACTTGATAAATACATGTAACAGTATTTATTTTGTGTTTCCCGTGATTTTCCTACCAGGCTATCGCCATTCATTAATCTGAGCACTCTTTGCCTTTTTAGATGTTACTTGAATGTAAACAACGAAGTCAAATTGGTGGGCACCAAATTTGTAAAAATGGCACTTTGAAAAATAAATGATGAATAGTGCCGGTGTTATGTTTTCATGATCATGTGGTTTTTCATTGTTTCAACATATTCTATCATCTTCATGCTCAAAAGACAAAAGACCGATCAAATGACTGCTCTGAATCTACATTGCAGTTTTTCTGAGCACTAGTATGCTTTTAATGTTCTCTGTCTAATGATGATGGTTCTTTTACTGTAACCTTGGTTGTTAGAAATTAAATTACTAAATGAAAATATCTTTCTAATGCTGTTGTTGTATCTTTTTTTTATTTCAGTTGTTAAGTGCTGTGTGAAAGCGATCAAATAGTCCCGCTGGTAGAGTACTAAGAATAAACCCTCAAGATTGAGTCCCAATCTGGTTGGATGATATTCCTCACCTTCATAAGACCATTGTTATAAATGTAACAGGGACTATTTTGGACCAGATAGACCACTGTATAGAACCTTGAAGAGTATTTGCTGACCCTGAAGGACACAAGACCAGTTTGTGAACATCTTCCACTTTTTTGGGGCATTTCATTTACCCTTTACCAAACGCAAACTTTCTGAGAAAGAGTTTGCAGACCAAATTTTAAAAAGTGATTCAATTGAAAAACGATCTTCTGACAGGGCAGAAAACATTGTTGGAAAAGGAGAGATCTTGTTACGAGCAATTTCTCCTTTTCCCATAGTCTTTTCCAGAGTCGTCTGCAACATAGTGGTAAAATGTCTTTATTGTTTGGTAATGGGTTAATAGAGTTGGACTGTGTTTCAGAACCTTAATAAATCAGGAAATGATCACAAGTTTGAGCCAAGTATGGCCCTCCAATATCCAGAAGTACAGAGTTAAGAATTGTTGTTATGCTTGTTATTTTCTATATTATCCTAGTTATCAGTCTGCTGATATAATGGTTTAAGTCTATATGAATTGGTTGTTTGATATTCTGGTGATATTTCTAAGCTATGTAAATGTTAAAATAGCGACTTACTCAATTAAAAATGCGCAAATTAAAGACTATAATGTTTCAACAATCAAAACTGATATAAACATACATTTACATCATATTCAATGCACTCAAAAAGTTTTTAATGCTATCAATCCATCGTAACTTAAGGGTGACGACGCTCGTTATTGGCTACTTCCTCTCCAGTTGTTATGTTTTCTCTTCCTTTACTCGAAAATAAAGTTTCAGCATGTCTTTTGTAAAATGGAAGACCTACAAACATAAAGTGTACATTAATTAGAATTAGTACTTAACCCATTACCAAGCAATAATGATATTTTACCACATTGATGCAGACGAGTCTGGAAAAAATTGTGAGGAAAGAAGAAATTATTCATGAAGTTTTTTATTTTGGGTCAGTCGAAAATTTGGTGTTTGGTAAAGGGTTAACATACCCACGAATAATGAATAAAGGTGTTTTTACATGCATTTTCTCACTCTGACAAAATGTATTCTGGCTCTCATCATGAAATAAACACGTCTGCATCTTAATTATTCCATAGACACTGGATTTAACCTAGCTGTATAAAGAAGACTTAAGATACCATTATAACAAAAGAAGAAATTGCTCATAACAAGCAACCGCTCCTTCATCACTGTGTTCTCTGTTCAATTCTAAAAAGTGGAGTAAAAGTCGGGTCATTATATGGAAGAAAGATCACCAAACCTCAAAAACAATTGTTACAAAAGGTATTTTAACTGATTCTGATAGGGTAGAATGCCCTTTATAACATATCAAAAGTTTACCAAAATCTGACTTCTGGAAAGATTTATCAGTTAAAATACCTTTTGTAGCATTTTTTTGGAGGTCAAAGTGTATATTGACATGACTATATATTTTAATCACATTAAGAAAAATTTTGTATGCTGATTATTTCAATTTTGGCCAGTCAAAAAAAAACAGAATTGGGTTAGGGGATAGCTTTAACCCTTAGAATGCTGGGTAATTTTCTAAAAATAAATTATTGCGTCATCTGCTTTCCAAAACCTTAATTATCTGCTTAATTGTGTTGAGAAAAGATACACAGGATAGCCAACAGGTTGGATCACAGGCCAGCTGCCAATTAACTTGGGGGCTGGCCTGGCTTTAATCTGTTTGAATAAGCATGAAGTTGGTTCCAGCACTGTAAGGGTTAACTATAGATAGAAAAAAAAAACGGGAAAAAAAGAACTCCTCTGTGATGAAATCCTCTTCCATGGTGTAGTCCATTTTGAATTATAAGATATTTGCAGTTTTTTATAGTATTTGATGATCCCTCTTATTATGTCATATATTTCTCAATTCATTTCTTTTGTATTGTATGTGTACCATAATTATTAGGAAAGAAACGTTGCAACACACAGAGGGAAGTCTCGCTCTGAACAATTTCCCTTCTGACACACTGCAATGCTTTCTACTTTCATTTTATGGCAGATAAAAAACACTACAAGAAATAAATAAAATACTCACAATGAACATTCCGTCAACAAATGGCAATGCCTACTTGTAATATTTGTAATTGTGCTATGGTGTCCCATTTACATTAGCTGTGTTAGATATTTATGACACTTTTACCTATCTAATACATCTCATATACATGTATATTGTATTTATGAATCTGCATTAATTCTTTTTGACATGAACGTATTGCTGTCTATTTGATCTCAGTTAACCCATTTCCCAATTGACTTCTCCAAACTAATGGTAACAGCAGACAAGAAAAGAGACATGAGACATATATTTTATTCATGCCATTTGGTAGAAATCGTGACAAAAAGGATAAAATGTAATTATGATCAATCCTTATGTCACAGTGGTTTCAAATGTTGTCAGCAGCTTATGTTGTTAAATGATGTTTTTATTAAGTAGGTGGTTAAATGTTGTATTGCCAAAGCAACAGCATATATTATAGCTTGTCTTTTGTACTTCTACATGTGTAAATGTATTCTGTAATCCTTAGGGAGCTTGTGGTCAATAAAATTACAACTAAACTCACCTTCCCTGAAGGTAAGTCTCGTTTGATTATAAATTTGTTGACTTTGCTCTTCATGAGAGATGCTGTAGACATTACTTTATGTAACCTGCTAAATACTTTCAGCTATTGAACTATCAATAGCAAAGGAGGTGGATGATTTCAATCAGAAATGGCAGTCTGGTTAGAGGCATATTGAAAGGCATTCGGATATCAAAACTGTGATAGTTTAAAAAATAAAACAATTTCTACTCAAAGGAAGAGTTCTGGGTCCAAATCCTAGTCACAGAATGAAATCCTGAAGTGATTGATAATGATTCTAAAAGAATTTGATATTTATTGTGTTTAAAGTAGATAATAATTCTAAGTAAAAGGATAAAGTAACCTCTTGAAAGATTGTATTGATGTTGAACACATTTAGCTGACATTCTCTTCATAGATTTTTATAGCTGCTTGTTCACAGGTGAAACAATTTTGATGAAACAATACAGTTTGTGTATTGTTGTATGATATACAATTAACAGTAAGTATTGGAAGTATAATTGATTCAGGAAGCTTTAATACATCTAAGCATGAACAGTCTATATGCAGTATATCACACAATTTTGGATTTTAATACATATACAAGCTTTTAAAGCTTCAACACAAACCAATTTTGCTTCCAATTGCTTTACTCCTATGTGTATTATACAGCAGTATAGCCAATGTACAGTTTTAAAGGAATTGAATTATATCTTCAAATTTCTTCACATTTGTAAACGTGCACCTTTAAGATAGAATACCCATAATTGGCCATTTTGAAACTCTTTCTTTCGGCAGATTTCTTAAGTGCTCCTCGGTATACATAGGTCAGGGTTGGAACTATTGGGTTTAATTCAAAAAGTTTTGACCAAGCTGATGTATCCTTTGAAAGACCAATGTAAATATTTTGGTCATTCTGGGTAAACATGGGTCAGGGTTGGAACTACTGGGTTTAATTCAAAAAGTTTTGACCCAGCAGGTGTATACTGTGTACAACCAATGTAAACTGACGATAAATGAGTTTCAAAACTGCAGATTATGGACATTCTCCCTTAACATGTTATGTATGTCTGCTGCAGATAAATCTGACATTAATGTTCACATTGCTAATTCTCCTTTTCTACATATTATTTCAACTTCAAACAAACCATTTCAAGTGGTGAACATGGGATGAAAGGGTTTTATAGTAAAATGTTAACAGCAAAATAGATCTTTGAAGATTTATAAAACAGAAATACCGGGTTATGTTTAATGTTACCCAAATAATGTGCATTTTGATTGGTAAAGAAAATGGTAGTATTAATAGAAGCTTGGTGTTTGGATTAAAAACAAACTATGACAGTGCCTGCAGTTTGTCAAAATAACATATACAGACAGAACTTTCCAAATTAAATGTGTCCATGTCTAATTGAAAACATTTATATGTAAAAGTCAGAATGTTGCCCAAAAGATGTTGCAAATCTGGGTAAAATGAGTTATGAAAAAGCATATTGAAACATAACAAAACACCCATACTATCATGACAATATAATGCCTGCACCATCTATAAACAGTGTTTCAAACAATCTGAACTCATCAGGTTTATCCAATCAAAATATTTCTAAGCTCACAGAAATACCCGAGGAGACATGATTGTATTTCAAAGTGCTGTTTCTACATATTGTGTAGCACACAATTTGACTTCAGTGTATACAATTGAGTTGTGTCTCAAATTACTGATGAGGCCTCGGATAAACAAGTGGAGGGCATATTGTTAGAAAAGTCATGTGATACACTTAGAAATCTATCCAACATCATCGCAGATATTGTAATTTGGATAATTTCTCGGATTTCATTAGTCCTAGACGTTTTACAAAATTCTAACAGCAATTCTCGGCTGACCTTATTTTATCCCTTTTTGTAAACAAACCTTATTGTCCAAAGTTTTTTTAAAAGCATCATATAAACATGTTACCTTCTCAGCTAGTCTCTAAAATGGAACTAACAGTAGTGTTATCTTAATTGTCAATTATTTTAGACCTTACCAAATTTCACTCTAAATGAGCACTATTTTGGCTTTAAGCGCTTACGTTTTAGGATCAATTTTATTTGTGACATCAGTTTCTACATTCGATTACAGACGACTGCAAATGCCCCTATTAAGGATTCAAGACCTAATTCTATGAACGGAAAAAGCTGTTCATGAACAAAAAGTTGTTCATTAACATATTCATGAATTTCATGAGCATTTTGATTAACTCATTAATGAACTTGCCTATAATTATGTTCATGAACGAACTCTTGCTGTTTACGAACATGATCTTAAAGTTATGAACAACTTTGTGTCCATGAGTAGTCATTCTTTATCCATGTTTGTTCTTGAAGTTTATGACCACAGTTCTTGGATATCCTTTCCATATATTTTGAATGAAGACAAGTGACATATATTCCAAGAACATTCTACAATAAATCGAACCTCGGATGTCGGACACAAATCGTCATTATGTGTTTGCCCTTGTTCGATTAGTTGAATTACGGTCAAAGGGAGATAACTCTCATAAATAAATGTCTGCCCCGAAGGCGATATATGACAGGATATTGACTCTATGCGGTCATCCTACAGGCAGATTGTTCTGAAGAAATATAACTCGTTTTATAGGGTAGACAGAAGCTTCCCTTCAGAGATCACGAAATATATTATTTCACCTACACTAACACACATATTCACCACTGCTAGCACACATACTACAACACCGCCCAGGCACATTGATAGTGACACATGTCCGAGGCATATTAACCTCATTCTAAATAGGAACTTTTATAGGAATAGAATAGAGTGTTACAAATACTTGCTCAAGCTTTAAGATGCTTAACCCTTTACCAAACTCTTAATTTTCGACTGTCCCAAAGTGTAAGAGTTTGCCGACGACATTTCAATATGTAATGAAATTGAAAAATAATCCTCTGATATGGCAGAAAACATTGTGGGAAAAGGAGAAAGCGTTCATCACGAACAATTTCTCCTCTGCCCTCAATGTTTTCCAGAGTCGTCTGCAACAAAGTGGTCAAATATCGTTATTGTTTGGTAATGGGTTAATAGATCCAATACTTATTGTCTAGACTAACTATATTATTTCCTGTTTCCAAGAGGGTGAGAAAAGAACGTTGTATCTGACATGGAACATTGATTAATTAACTATCTCGGCTAAGTAACTGCCGATGAATACGGTGTTAAATCTTGTCAATGCCTCTCTAATTCCACTTAGAGAGGGATGCGGGAGGGAGGGAGGGAGAAAAGAACGTTGTATCTGACCTGGAACATTGGTGTATAATCTATCTCGGCTAAGTAACTGCCGATGAATACGGTGTTAAATCTTGTCAATGCCTCTCTAATACCATTTAGAGAGGGATGCGGGAGGGAGGGAGGGAGAAAAGAACGTTGTATCTGACATGGAACATTGGTGTATAACCTATCTCGGCTAAGTAACTGCCGATGAATACGGTGTTAAATCTTGTCAATGCCTCTCTAATACCATTTAGGGAGGGATGCGGGAGGGAGGGAGGGAGGGAGAAAAGAACGTTGTATCTGACCTGGAACATTGGTGTATAATCTATCTCGGCTAAGTAACTGCCGATGAATACGGTGTTAAATCTCGTCAATGCCTCTCTAATACCAGTTAGGGAGGGAGTGAGAAAAAAACGTTGTATCTGACATGGAACATTGGTGTATAAACAATCTCGGCTAAGTAACTGCCAATGAATACGGTGTTAAATCTCGTCAATGCCTCTCTAATACCACATTTCCTTTTCCACATAACCCACCAAAGAACGATCATAAAGATCCCCGTGCTATCTAGTCAGAATGATCCAGACGTAGATATTTCATACAGTTACAGCTTGGATCATCCAAGTTACGTGCTAACTAGATAAACATCCACGTGTCTATATGACCAAGTTGTTGTTTTGTTCATGAATTGCCGTTTTTGTTCATGTATGTTCATGAGGTTCATGACCATAGTTTTGAATCCTTTGTTGGGGTTGTTGAGTGAAGACATGTCCCATATTTCTTCTTAATTGAGTGAGAAACATTAAGATATTGAGAAATTGTTTGTCTGACATGAGTAATTCAAAGGTCTGTCCTTTACAGTTCCTTTCGCACAAGACCTAGATAAGAACTTTAAATATACTTTATGTATTTGCAATGTCTATATTGTTCTTATTCACAGTACTGATATTGGTCAAATAACTATGATAGAAATACAAAATACATGGACAGGTGAGCTGTCACCGAAATGAAACTGAAATTCTCTTGATATTAAAACGTAACTTGTAACATCTTCAGGATCACATCGGAATAATATTGTCCAAAATAAGTATACAGAGCATTTCAAGTTGAGTTGTAGATCTACGTGATTAATAGAGGACCAATGTCATCGAATTGAATCGTGCATGATTGATTTATGTGGGTAGGGTTTAAACAAGAAAGAAAGAAAAGAACGTTATATTGAATACGAACTATCTCTGCGATACAACTGTTGACAGATACGATGTTAAATCACGTAAAGCCTCTCTAATACCTGTGTTACTTTTCCGCATAGCCCACCGAAGAATGATGATCTATCCACCAAGATCCTCGTGCTAACTAGATAAACATCCACGTGTCTATATGACCGCAATGATCGCTGTATATATAACTTTGTCTGTGGCTGCACGTGCTTGGTGGGGACGGTCGGTGTGGTATTCTGTTTGAATTATTTACTGAACCATCGCGATATTTGTACCGTATGGAGCAGACTACTATCTAAAACATGCATGGAAGATGCTAAATCTCTCTTACAAGGTTGATTTTCAAATGATGTTTTGAACCCTCTTTCTCTTGCTGGAAATGATAGATATAACCATTTTACAGAATGATCTGACAAGGGCTTCTACGGGAATAAAGTGTAACTGATAAGCGCATTAAAACATCTTCGGACTAGAAAATGTTTGGGAATTATGGAAATACTCGGCATTCTCCGACAAGACGCAAATACAGGGGCGTAGCGAGCCTCAAATCAATGTAACGCACCGACGAGTGCAAACGGCGTTCCATAGTATATCCCCCTTCCGATGGGGATGTTATGTAGAAGTAAATGGTGAGATTTGGCACCATTTTTAACTTTTACAAATGATTTTAAAAGCATGTGATAGTGCTCAGAAAAACTGCAAAACTTGGTAACATGAGTTATAAATAATGATAGAATATGTTGAAACAAAGCGAAAATACATAGGATTATGACAATATAATGCCTGCACTAATTATAATCTATTTTTCAAAGTGATATTTTCACAAATTTGGTGCCCACCAATGTAACTTGTTTACATTCAAGTAACATCTAAAATAGCAAGGAGCGCTCGGATTAATGAGTGGCGATCACTTGGTTAGAAAATTCAAGAGAAAACATAAATATACTGTCATTTATTCAATATTAACAGAGTGAACATTCAAAATGGAGACATTCTTAGATTTTATTGGTTCTTAATGATTCTTGGCTGACCTTGTTTTGTCGCTAATTGTAAACAAACCTTATAGTATTTACTCTTTTAAAAGCTCCATGTGTACGTGTTACAGTCTCAAATCCACTGTAAAGGGGAATTCAAAGTACTTTTAATAATTTTCAATTGTAATAGAACTTTCACAATTTAAGTGTAAATGAGCGCAAGTATAGCTTTAAGATCATGCGTACGTGTGTATCGCTGACTACGCCTCAACATCCATGTTCAGCGGGAGGCCTGTCTTGTATTAAAGTTTGGCTTATTTATAAGATTATCCCATTATTACACGCTTCCGGAACAGACAACTTTCTGAAACTTTGGAGGTTTAGGGAAAACTGATCCTATTAAAACATTTCCTTTAAACGAAAACATGTAATTGAATCGTTTTGCGCGGGCCTGTGAATGTAGTGTAACTAATAAGCGCAATTAAACGCATTCGGACAAGACAAAAGTCGAGAATTGTGGAAATAATCGTTATTATTCGACAAGCTACTAACAACCGATATCAGCACTCTGGACAAGCACCTTCAATTTGTGTGTTTGATATTTACGATAGGGTCTATCTCAGAATTGAGTGTTCTGTTCTCTCTGCTACGAAGCCCCAAGCTTGTTCCCCTTGTATCACGATATATACAGCGTGTATTACAACAATGGATACTTTCCCAGTGATTATGTTTTTGAAGACAACCGTTGTGTTCAAATATTTTTTAAAAGTTGAATGTGTTTTCAACTTAATATTTGAATCATGTCGCTGCTAGAAAGGATTTTACCATTCCTAATAAACGTTATCGTTATGAATATAGTATATTACTTACTAACAAGAAATACTCTTGTTACCATTATCTCTTGTTACAATTATCATTTTCCGCGTGTAGAAGAGATGCTCTTGTTTTGTAAAGGCCACTCCATGTAATCGGCGTTTCCCGTGAAATCCCGGTAAAAATTCAAATAGCCCAGAGCATGCTGGTCACGACCTTCCGAATAGTCCGTTTGATTAGTTGGTTTGAGCTGGTATTTGTGTTAACATGTCTTTGGTATAATTTGAAGTTGAAAATGTTGAGGAAGGACGACGTCTCGTTGTATATGTAAGTAAAAATAACTTGTTTTAGTGTTGTTGATAAACCAGAGTACAGATGAAAATCATTTAAAATTCTAACCATATTAACATAGTTGTGAATCTTTATTTCCCCATTTAAACTTGATTTCCCGCCATTCTGAAGTGATAACAGTTCACTCACTAGACTATGCTCAGCACTTTTTCTGCAGTGGTTCGAAAAGCAAATATATTAATAATTATACAGGTTGATATTTTCGTCACTACAAAATCTGGCACTAGCTTCAATACATCGTGTTTTTTTTTTGTTTTTTTTTTGTGGACTTTTTTGTTTTGCTAACGGACGATAGTAAGAGTTGAGCTGTGCTCATAATTGTGAATTTTCCCACTAGCCAACTATTACATCAGGTTTTTAAGACTTTAAAGTATAGAAAATTAATTTATACAGAGAATCAAATATGTGTTTGTCAAATGATCATACTTATTCTTTTTATTTTTTAATGATCTTATTTAGTGTTCCAAGACTTGACCAGAAAGACAGAATGGAGGATTCCAAGACACATGCATCCCTAAATTTGATTTAGACGAACATGGTAAGATAAGTTGTGTATTATTCAACATCTTAAAGGGAATCCTTTGTTTGATTTGAATTATCATTTCGCTGTATAATTTGGAAGAAGGACATATTATGATTAAAGGAAACATGAATTGCTCCATAAGAGCTATTTTTCATTAACCCTTAACCAATTGCCAAGTTTTCGACTGTTTCAAAATTAAAGAGTTTGCAGACAACATTTAAAAATGTGATGAAATTAAGAAATGATCATCTGATAGGGCAGAAAACACAATGGGAAAAGGGGAAAATGATCGTTTAGAGCAATTTCTCCTTTTCCCACAATGCTTTCCAGAGTTGTCTGCAACCAACTGGTCATATGTTATTATTGTTTGGTAATGGGTTAAGTCAAAACTGTGTCAGTTCAGTCTTCGGTTGTATGTGCCTTTACATAATAAACATACTGTAGAAGTTACCAGTTGTTTTTATCTAAATTTCAAATTCTAAAACATTATGTTTTCTAATACACTTTCACATTTTAGATGGAAATCACTTTTTAACATGAATTTAAGACAATGTATCTAACTGTCAAAACATGTTTATAATGCCTTGTTAAATTTTTGTTTCATATCAAATCACCATTTGTTTTCTGTAACAGGAACTAAGTGAAATAAAGGAAATTGAAAATTGAATTGAATATGTATTACAGCTGCCAGTTCACATTTAAAACCATCCTAATATTTCTCACCTATATCAAACATAATGGACTTAAAAGCTGAATTAACTACATCATTGATTCAGGAAAGTTCTGGTTCTCAACTGTTTAAACGTTTTATGCTCAGACAAACTTTACCCATATGTTTTGAACACTGTTTGTTACTATTTTTTAGATGGGGTTTTAGAAGGAGGAAGCCATTAAGCAATGTTACCTCATATGGAAATTCAACGTGAAGGTATCTATGCCATCAACACTTGTTGATATTTGATTTATTTTACAATATGTTCAAGGCAAAGCTTCATCTCGGCAAAGAAGATTTGACCTTTCATCCAAATTGTATTTTATGTTGTGAGAATGTAGACAAGTTTGAAATATTTTGAGAAACAGTTTAATTTTCTGAAGGTATTTTCTGCAATCACATGTACCAATGATGAAAAATGAAATGCAATTTAACTCTTTACCACCTGCAGACGACTTTCAGTTTTACTTGAAGCAGACGACTTTAGATAAGCTTAGTAAACAAGTGCAAAACCTTTTAGTTCTCCTTTGTGATATGTGAATATTTTGAAAAATCATTATGGCAAAAGGAGAAATTGCTTCCTCTTGCCACAATGTGCTATGAAAGTCATCTGCTTCAAGACACAAATATGTGGCTTTAGGTGGAAATGTGTTATGGAGGACTATTGGTGTGTTTGTATTCTAGCATTTGGTGAGAAGCTTAATTTATATTTATTTGAATGTGTTTAAAAATGTTTTAACAATCTTTTAGCTTAAATGTAGCTATTTTACATATAGACATTTCTAATCTTGAACTATTTTCCCATTTACTAAACCCAGTGTGCTATTGTAATAAGCTGTGACTTCAATTGTTGTTTGATCTTTTTATGACTTAAGAATGAGCTTATATGTCTCCACCCTCATGATATACAATTGACTTTACAACATACACATAATGCATTACATTTTTAAATTTGTTTTTCAGATGGGGATGGAAAGAAAGGCTAGTGTACATCACATGTAAGTTAATCCAGGAGCCCTCAGATATAGGTATCTTTAACTTGACAACCAAACCAAAATAAGGCAGGCAATATCAATGTTTGCTTGTAATTGATGAGTCACAGGCTTGAATCACTGAATCTTAAATGAGGATTTTCCCTCAATGGCAAATTTCAAATGCAGCAGATGAGAACTTTTCAAATGATCAGCGTCATTTCATCACCAACAATTGTATCTACAGATATGTAAATGGCACTTTATGGACTTCGTGAATGTGTCAAATAACTTGTGGTTCCTAAAAGCATAATATGAGTCTTCATCGAACAACATTCAGCACAAAATACTGGTTATGTATCCAGGTAGCAGAGTGGAGTGTGATTAGTATATTGCCAGAACTTGTTTCATAGAAATCCCCTGGGGCAGATGACATTACACAACTGACCATCCCATACACACACCTGTCTCTGTTTCATTATTACAGACCTTAGTTTGTATTGATAAGGAGGAAAAGACCTTAATTTCAATAACAGATCACTCAGAGGAATTATAAGACTGACATGTTCATCATACTTGCATTCTTTGACTCCTTATAAGACTGTCAATGTACACATACCTGTCTCTGTTTCATTATAACAGACCTTAGTTTGTACCAATAAGGAGAAAAAGGCCTGACTACAGACAGAAAATGTACACACACCTGTTTCTGTTTCATTGTAAGATACCTTAGTTTGTACCAATAAGGATGCAAAGAACTGACTACAGACTTACACTGTACACACACCTGTCTCTGTTTCATTATTACAGACCTTAGTTTGTACCAATAAGGAGGAAAAGACCTGACTACAGACAGAAAGTGTACACATACCTGTCTCTGTTTCATTATTACAGACCTTAGTTTGTACCAAAAAGGAGGGAAAGACCTGACTACAGACAGAAAGGGTACACACACCTGTCTGTTTCATTATCACAGACCTTAGTTTGTACCAATAGGGATGAAAAGGCCAGTCTACAGACCAACAGACTGACTGTAAACGGTTACCTTTTCTGACTTGGTCCAAAGAAAAGCTGCAACAATTGTATCATTTTTTTAATCAAAACTGATTTTTGACAGTCAAATTAAACATGAGTTTATCCAAGTTCATTTTAATGTTTACCTCCATGGAAGAGCTTTAGTACGGCAGGGTATGGGCATTTGGGATCCAGCTATTGTTATTTCCCCTACTGATCCTGATTTGTTAATCTTTTCAATTCAAAATTCTAAATATATTGATGCCTAGTTGTTTCATGTCTATGGTAGCCATTTATACAAATAAAACATGCAGATAAAGAATTCAAATTCTACCGCATGTCCATTGTTTTGAAAACTTAAATTCTTATTTCAGACTCATTTTGTGACCAGGAACAGGGCTTTATTTGCAAATGGAAATTTTAGCTTTCATGGTGCTGTAGTTAGTTGTATTAGCAGAAGAATCTATTATCATTCCAGGAAAAGAACATTTGAATTGTGTTTACATTTAACATGGTGTACATCTATTTATTTAACTCTTTTGTACACTGTATTGACTTGCTAACAATCAGTTTATTGAAAGTAGGAATTTCCATTAATAGTTATTTTTTATACAGGCCAGGAACGGAGACTCTACAGAATTAATGGAAATTTCCTCTATCAAGATGCTGTTGTTAGCTTAACAGGACTATCATTTAGTAATGTACATGTGCATTTGCAACATAACCTTTAAGGAAAGCATTTTATTATTTGTTACTTTGGAATCTTTACAATGATCTGCTGGCATGCAGTATACTGAAAGAATGAGTTTCTCTTTATTTTATAGATATCTTTGAGCCAGGAACAGGGATTAAAGTTTAAAATGGAAAAAAACCCTAAAACCTCATGATTCTGTTTTTCTTGAAGTGTTGCCTATGTCTAATCATTACTGATTTTCTAATTCAATATAAAGCTACTAATTAGTAGTTATGATTTACAAAAGATACATCCAAGGGAACTTTGATAATGATTGATTTTCGCAAAATCATTATATTTCTAAAGATTGTTAATTGCTGCTAACACAAGCTTTACTGAGGGCTTTGATTTCCATTTATCTTATTAGTGTATCCAGGAACAGGGTTTTATTCTTACAAAAGAACTTTTATCTATTATATCATTGAATCTATTGGTATCAAAATTCTTCAGCAGCCATATAATATGAACAATAGGCATAGGTGAAAAGTTGCAATTATAGTTTGCATCTTATTAAGATTTTGTTTCCATGTATAATTGTGTCTTGGACAAATTACTTTTTTAAATTCTTTATATCCCTTTTTGCACTAACCCTTAGCCAGAAAATGCTTTGAGGTTTTCCTTAGATTTTAAGTACAATGCCTTCATCAGACAACAACAGACTGTAATTGACATACAACCTGACATCTAGACCTGACTGAATTCTGCCTCAAGAGGATATCTGATTAGTTTGGGAAGAATTCCACAACAGCATTTTTAAATTATTTGTTTTTTGATCTGAGAGTTTAATATGAAGCCTGAACAATGCGGCGCTGGAACCATTCGAACCTACAACCTGATTAATGCGGCGCTGGAACAATTTGAACCTACAACCTAATTAATGCGGCGCTGGTATGATTCGAACCTACACATACGCTGATTAATGTGGCGCCGG
This sequence comes from Cerastoderma edule, assembly GCA_947846245.1. Lineage (NCBI taxonomy): Eukaryota > Metazoa > Mollusca > Bivalvia > Cardiida > Cardiidae > Cerastoderma > Cerastoderma edule. The sequence continues at coordinate 2,403,953 of OX401419.1, forward strand.
AATGATTCGAACCTACCAAACTTAAAACTTGCAAACCCATTACAAAGGTTTAATGTGCCAGTTTCACCACTTACCCTCGATCCTGTAGTGCGAGAGTCTCTAACCTGCACGCGATAGGGATCATAGGGTAGAGAAAGATTTCAGACTCTTTTACTCTTTCTCTCGCACATATATTGTGTGGCTGTGGTGATTCGGTTGTGGCACTATATATATGGACTGATAAACCTTATTTTGGTGTCACGGGACTGGCCTCCACGTATGGGTCTACAATGACCCTGGCGACACTGGAAACAGACTTGAGGACGTCATTACTGACTATCCTTGAGGCTGGCTGACAGTCCCAGTATTAATTCTTATGAAAATAGATCCATATTTGCTTATGCAAACAGGTTGGATCCAGGCTAGCTGCCAAGTAAATTAGTGGCTGGTCTGTGATCTAACCTGTTTGTTACTCTGAGTATCCTTCCTCCTCAAAATTACCCAGATATTTTAGGTTTTGAAAGGCAGATGACACAAACATCTATTTTAAGAAAATTACCTAGATTTCTAATAGTTAGATGCACTTTCATCCAGACATCTGATTTGATTTCAAGCAAGCAGTATTCATAAATCAGCTGTGATAGTTTAAATGATAAAACACTTTCTACTATAAGGAAGAGTTCTGGGTTCAAATCCTGGTCACAGAATGAAATCGTGCATGCTTGAAAAAGGTTCATTATATTTCCAGACTGTATATATAGTTCATTGTTGAATCAAAGTTTTAAGGGAAACAATTGTTTGCTTTGGAATGATATTGGTTATAGCCTTCACAAAGTTTCAACCACACTGACTTAAAGATGTCTTAACTAATATTTTAAATCCTTCTAGTGCTTGAACTGACTTAATTGCTTATATAAGTAAACTTTTGGATGGCCTGTGATCTATCTTGTTTGCTACTCTGAGTATCTTTCCTCATCAAAATTAGACAGATATTTAAGATAATGGAAAGGCCACGATACAAAAATCTATTCTTAGAAAATTAGCCAGGATTCTAAGAATTAAGCTGACCAATAGTCCTTCTCTAGCTTCTATCATTAACAATTAACCCTATTTTAACTCATATACCAAATTCGAAAACAAAATCTCATTCTAAAACAAAATTTTACCAATTCAAATCCATTGCCAAATTTAAACTAATTTATTCAAATAGATTGTATGGAAGCAGCTTATTAAAATCATTCTCCATGTCTGAATACTACAACAGTTCTTGCACAAAAATGTGGGCTATTCCTTGCAATTGCTACCTTGCCGCTTACAAGGATTGAACCTGGGACCCTGGTACAAGAGATTGATTCTATACCACTGCACAACTGTCGCCCAAAGTATTGTTCAAATGGCTTCATCAAAGCTAAAAATGTAATCTATGAAAATGAGTGCTGTATTGGCAATTCAATTACAATGTTGAAATTAGTTGTTGAAAGAAGTTTTTTTAAAGAGCTATTTCTCCCTTTTACCACAATCAATTATAGAAAAAGTCCTCAGACAACATGTCATATTTATTGATTTAGCAATGATGTTAACCTTTAGAAAGCTGGTTAATTTTAAATAGATTTTTTGAGTCTTCTGCTTTCCCAAACCTTAAATATCTGCTTAATTTTGATGAGAAAAGATACTCAGAGTAGCAAATAGGTTAGATCACAGGCCATCTGCCTATTTACTTCATGAGAGAACATGGCATATGTTTCATTGTTTTCTAAATGTTAGAATATAAGACTTTCACTTTTCATCATTCACAACTTTTCTCTGCAAGTAAAATTTGCTCATAATATGAATCAATTTGAAGGTTTGATTTGATGGAAGTTTTCTTTTTATCCTTTTCAACAGTATTTCAGTTATAAAGCTACAGTTGACACAACTATCTATGAATCTTTTAAATCATTAACCGTCCCACACAATTTCCGCATAATTTCCATACCAATCTGCTGACTTCTTTCTCATATGAAGAAAATTGATGTGGTGAGAGGCAAAGGTGGATTTAGCTTGGGACCTCTGTAATTCAAGTTGGATCATTGATAGTGGAAATCATAACTTTGATACAAGGATTCGAGCCAACATGGAGAAGGGATGGAGAGGGGACAAGTGATTTAAGTACTCCAACCACTAGGCTAAGAAAGCCCCCACTTAGCCAGTTATTGTGCTCTGTCTAATGGTATAAATCTGTACACTATTCTCAAAACAACAAAGGGTTGGGGAGGCAAACAAAAAAATGCTCCTTTTCATTTGTCTTCCTGTAAAATGATCCTCTTTGAATTAAAAGCACTGCCTCATAATGAATATATGATTTTCTTGAATTTGAATATACCAACTAAAGGCAACAGCAAATGAACAGAATTTTAAATTTTATGAAACTGAATCCAAGAGACAATACAGGGAGGAGGTTGGCTTTGCTTCCCCCTTTCCATCTTCCAGTAATTGTCTCAAACATTATATAAATATATATCTATAGATAAATTTAAATTTCTCCAACACACCATCTCTCAATGTTTGTTTCAAACATTATATAGATATTTCTATGGATAAATGTATAACACCCCCCACAACAAACACAAACACACCATCTCTCAATATTTGTCTCAAACATTATATAGATCTATATTACACAGTTATATCCCTTTTCTTTGAACATTCTTTGACTGCTCCTTTGCCATATATACTGGACAGTTTACCAGAATGCTCTAACATACATATGTCATGTTTAAGAAGGCTTAAGAGCGTGTTTAATTACAGGGAACATATTTATGAACATCGTATGAGTCTACATAAAAGTGATATTTTCCACCCAGAATCATATCAGTCCAAACGAGAATGAAGTGACTAGCCTTACATATGCCATAATTTATATACATTTGTGTTATTGCACAATTTACAAAACGTTATGAAGCAATTGACCAGCTAAGTGGGATAATCAAATCTGTAATTGAGAATATCTATGTCTGGATCATTCAGACTATTGAGAAAGAAGTTTAATACAGGATATAGACAAAGTTTTCTTTACCAAACCAAAATAAAACAGTCAATAACTTCTAATGTATTGGTTAATGACAGTTCTCAGAAAAGAGTGAATTCATATAACGAAATACTAAGGCCATAGCTTCACCATTAAATAGGGATCACGGATAAGTGCCCTCCCGGAGAAGTGCCCCCTCGAACATTTTTAACTGGGCGGAGAACTGCCCTCCTACTAGAATTTAGGGGGCGGAGAGGTGGCCTCTCATCAAAACTGGTGTCCCTAAAAAGCCCTCCTTTGTGGTGTTTCCCCTTAAAGAATACCCTTCTGCAAGATGTTTTCCTCATGTGCGATAACCAAAGGCAAATGAACAAAAATCGTCAATGTTATCATATGCTCACAAAGTTTTCACAACTGAATTATATGTTATCCTCTCTTTTTTTCCGCAGTTCAAACAAAGAGCGACAAAACTCATAAGTTAGCAATTTCACAGAGGCATATACAAACTTTAAAAAATGATCGTTTTGTTCGTCGTCTATATTACTGATCTACCATTAAATAGTACACGTATATATAGTTATGATATAGTGTTCGATGTCTTCTGTCAATCTACCTATGCATAATTCCCAACAGACAACTACAGAGCATTCTCAGCTATAAAGAGTTTGTTAAGTGAATGCCCATTTTTTTCCCCTCTTTTTTTTCAAACCCCCTTTTCAAATATTTTCAATCATAGTAAGTCTCAAAACTCCATTAGAGATATATTCAATATATATATCCATTTAGTACTGGGGACTTTGGAATGGCCAATCTGGTTCAATCCTCGATGGTTATCATTAATTTCATGTAGTGTCTTCTGTCAAGACACATTTCCTAGCATAGTAGGCCATCCAGGGTACTATAATACTCAAGAGTGAGCGCTGTGCATTAATAAGTAGAAGTTGCAACACTTAAATGACACATATATTATACCTCATGGAAGTTCCATAGCAACTATGAGCCATTTTAGATTTTCGTCACACTGACTTTAAATGGGCATTGCAGTGAAAGTATTTTGAAAAAAGTTTAGATTTGGTTAAACATGCTTCATGATATCTATAGACTTATAAGACTCTTTACTACTTCCAGAGACATAGATAATAGCTACTTCAACGTCTTCTCTTGATGAAGCAATTATGAGCCATTTACATTTTCGTCACGATGACTTTCGATCATAGATGGGCATTGCAGCGAAAGTGTTTTGAAAACAGGTTTGATTTAGTAAAACATGCTTTAGGATATCTAATTGATTAGACTCTGTATTAGTTCTACTACTTCAACGTCTTCTCTTGATGAAAATTATACGATGAACGATTGATAATGCTGAATACAATCCTATTAATCTATTTTTATTTCCCTAAAACAATATTTGCAGTGCTCACTATGATACATATATTCGGTGCTTTCGGACCTTTGATTATGTAATCTACTCCCGCGTGCTCATATGTCAGTACACATACATACTCCCCAGTGGAAAGATGTGAAGAGACCGTCTCTGTCAATTTACAGTTTTATAGAGGATGGATGCTTTAACCAGGTTTGTGAAATGGAGTTTTTGAATTTTCGCTTAATTGTTTGTAATTTTATACATGAATGTGTTGGTGACTTGATTGAGCAAATTTAGTTTTTTGAGAGAGAGAGAGATAGATAACACAAACTCTATCGCCGGAGTCTGGTTGTGTCCGTTGTGTTGCTTATTTTATGAATGAATTAAACTGGTCATGTCAAAGCTGATCTTTACCCCCGATCTTCAACAACCAATTATTTATTGCAACCAAATGTCGTCTGCAATGTCTCCATGTCGTTGGAAACGAATTATGGGTCCTGCAATTTATAATAGTTGTAGATTCAAACCATTGAATTATTTATGTCATGGGGTAATTAGTCAATTGTACATGTACTAATGAGTGAATGGAAAAACTATTTTCGGTATGATAGTCAAAATATCCATCTTTGGTAGTTGATAGCCTGCTACTGAGATATATCTATCTGTGCAGACTACTGAGATATATCTATCTGTGCAGACTACTGAGATATATCTATCTGTGCAGACTACTGTGATATATCTATCTGTGCAGACTACTGAGATATATCTATCTGTGCAGACTACTGTGATATATCTATCTGTGCAGACTACTGTGATATATCTATCTGTGCAGACTACTGTGATATATCTATCTGTGCAGACTACTGAGATATATCTATCTGTGCAGACTACTGAGATATATCTATCTGTGCAGACTACTGTGATATATCTATCTGTGCAGACTACTGTGATATATCTATCTGTGCAGACTACTGTGATATATCTATCTGTGCAGACTACTGTGATATATCTATCTGTGCAGACTACTGTGATATATCTATTTGTGCAGACTACTGTGATATATCTATCTGTGCAGACTACTGAGATATATCTATCTGCGCAGACTACTGTGATATATCTATCTGTGCAGACTACTGTGATATATCTATCTGTGCAGACTACTGTGATATATCTATCTGTGCAGACTACTGTGATATATCTATCTGTGCAGACTACTGTGATATATCTATCTGTGCAGACTACTGTGATATATCTATTTGTGCAGACTACTGAGATATATCTATCTGTGCAGACTACTGTGATATATCTATCTGTGCAGACTACTGAGATATATCTATCTGTGCAGACTACTGAGATATATCTATCTGTGCAGACTACTGTGATATATCTATCTGTGCAGACTACTGTGATATATCTATCTGTCTAGTTGAATGAATCATTAGACAAAGAAATAAGAAACATGAAATCAAATATCTACTTTGAAAATATTCGTTTTCATTCTAATGCAATAAAGGATAGATTAACAAAGATTCAAGTTTTAGTTTATTCGAAAAAAAAAGGCCACTGGCCCACAATACAACAAATATACATACTGGTAGTACAATTCATTTGAAGTGTCCCAGACAACTAATACATCTAAACAACTTTATCATAATTTATCTAATGTTAGACAAATGTTCACATCAAGAAATATTCATGTTGAATAAATCAGAGTGTAGCATCTCCATCAGACTTTTTGAACATTTATACAAGATCAACTACTCACATAAATAGTTGTGTTCATATGGTAAGTTATTAAACACCATCAATTGCTTTTACTGAGGTTGAAAACTAATTCATGGCTTGGCAAAATAATATTAATACTCTTTTTGACCTTAAATGAATTCAATGCAACACAATTTATTCTTTAACCACTATCCTATAGTGTTTATAGGGGAAAGCAGTGATTGGCTTGATAAAACATGTACACTACTGGCAAGAAAAAACAATACCATTTAATAGTTGCGCTGACCACGGCTATTTGATTGAAAACAGCACAAACCCCAATCTAACAAAAAACTTTTAATTTTCTTCTGTAACAATGTCTGAAATTTAAAACATTTTTGTTAGATTGGGGTTTATCCTGTTTTCAATCAAATAGCCGTATCAATAATTGTTGTGATCTAATACAATGTTAACATTTATGCTTGTAGGTCGAGAATTTCGGTCCAACAAATATTATTCTTGGAAAGAAAGAATTGCTTTATCAACTGAATAATGTGACCTGAAATTCAATTAGTTCTGGCGTTAAAGACACAAATGGTTGATACGCATTTGATTTGTTTGGATAAAGGGTTGTCATAAAGATCGTATACTAATGGTCAACTTGATTAATTGATAGATGCTAGGGCAATGAAACCACAGACTTGATAAGGATTTTACTTTAGAAAGATGCCGAAGTGTATACAGTCGTGCGTCAAGCAACTGTGTTGACACACAGTTGTGCATGATATGGCTTCGGTTAGGTGATTAGGTGCTACTTAGTATCGAAATATAGACATCATTAGTGTTTCAGAGTTAAATGCGGATTACCTGTTATTCATCAATAGTCTTCAAAACAATGTGTCAATGTTAAGTTAACTTATGGATTTTTTAAATCAGAGGAATCCAAAAGTAACTCAGTATGTCTTAACAGTCTTAACTTCAAAAATGCACTCAAACACACAATACATCCGATCTAAAGTTAAATAGAAATGAAATCAATTACATATAATAAATATTGTTTTATTTGTCACACCTATGAGAGGCGCTTTTACGAAACGTCACATACTCTGGTTAATGTGTAGAACGTTATCTCTGCTTCAAATCTGTTCACTCTATTTACCTACACTTACCATGCCATAAGATCATTTGGTAGTTTAAAAGGAGAATTCTTTTTAAATTATGATATCTTGGATTCCGACAATTGTCCAATAAAGCCAACACGTTGTTTTTAAGTTTTATTTAATGTTTTAATCAGGCAATCAACTCTTCTCACTATGTAAACATATAGCGAATGGCGACGTTGTACCCCCGTTGTTATTGGTTACACACTGTTGCATCTTGGGAAATCGGGTGAAAATGCCCAGATATTCGGAAGCAAGAATTGTCGGTGTTTGTTGATGAATGATGCTGATCTTTGTAAGATTAATTGGTAATACATTTTTATGTAACTATTCCAATCCTGGTGAGATGACTAATTATGTTGACTATAAATAACACAGTTCAAGGCTATATAACTCTTGTGATGGAGATGATAGATTTAATCTTGTATTGGATTATTGATACAGTCAAACTGGTGTTAAGAGGCCAGCCTATGGGACAGAGTAAATTGGCAGTTTAAGACAGGTTGGCTGCTTAACACATATTGATTTACACTATAAATCTAACAATGGGACTTTCTGTAGTGGCTGTTTAAGGCAGGTTGGCTGCTTAAAAGGGTGGCTGCTTAACACTAGTTAGATTGTATAATACATTGATCCTCTGGTAAAGCTAGCTAACAGATGATAATGACAAGAATAAGATGAAAGACCAAACAGTTTTTGCTTAGAATTTCTTTACATTTATTTAATGGGAACATGTTTCTGCTTGTCTGCTACTGCCTGTCTGTTACTAAAAAATTCTTTACAGGAATTAAACCTCACACAAGAGAGAAACAGCAACATTTCATTTCAAGTTTTGGCCTCAAGTGCTGGATTCATCTGCCATTTCAAACAGAAGACTTTCTTATACCAGATTCAGGATTTACCAATTTGATGCATCTATTATAGTAAATGTATTCAGGTGAATAAAGGCTTTATTCAGCACAATAATTTCATCTGTTTACTGTCACAGATAGACCTAAGCAAATGTCGAGCTGTAGAAACGAGGAGTATTTCCATTGGTTTTTCAAAGAGACAAACTTATAGATATGCCTATATTCGTTAAAAATTGACATTAACAATTATTGTCACTCAATCAAAGATGGTATCTAAATATATAACTTCTATTTCTAATATATAACTTCTATTTCTAAGTTTAGCTCATCTTTTATGAAATAAACCTGGTTAAATGGTAATACCTGCAATACATAATTATGATCTGTACCTTTTCTATACTGCTTTATACTGGGTTGGTAAGCTGTCAATAGTCTAGTCTTATACGTTACTTACTGGGTAAGAAATCTGTGTTGGCATTTTATCAGTAGAAAACAAAGTATTTTAAAAAAAAAAATCTTAATCTGTGAGATAGTCCATTCAATTGTTTCATTGGGCCGTACACCCATTAGATTTCAATCCCAATCCACAATGCAGGATTAACCTAGTACATAGAATTAACCTAGAACATAGGATAAACCTAGAACCTAGTACCACTGGACTACCAGTACAATAAGTGAGCTAGTGTGGCAACGGGGACTACAGACAGGCCAACCCAGGTTTGATCCTCGATGGCCATCATCTATTTCACAGTGGAGTGTCCTTTGGCAAAACACATTTCCTAGCCTAGTACTGGAAGGCAGTCCAGAGAACATGTATTATAACACTCAAGATTGAGCCCTGTACATAAATTGAAAAACAAAAAGCAAAACACATCCCCCTATCTAGAATTTCAAAAGTGTTTGATAGATATGAAGTTATTAATTTTGTTAAGAATCATGGGTGATTCTAGGAAAATGTGCAAAAGATGGACAGTCAAGTTGAAAGATTAAAAAGGCTTTTTTTCGGTGAGTGTGTTGTATTACATATTATTTTTCAATAGTGATGTCATCGCAAACTTCCCGATACTCTGAGAGCCCCAGGAGAACCAAACTTTCTTCTATGTCTATGTAAAAATCTGTCAGACCAAACAGGGATTTCAGTCAGTCAAGGGCCTACGAAGGTTCGTTAAGTCTGTCATAGTCCCCTTGTGTTATAGTGCTGGTTTTCAGAGTCTAAATAATGGCGGACCAATATGATGATTATTCAAGTGATAAATGACTGTTTCTCTTTATCTGAATCTTTCAGGGCTGTCTATTGTATATGTCACATATATTGACTTGATGGCAAATGATAGTTTCATATTAAATTTCTTGGAGAATAACCACAAAAAAAAAGTCATACATGATTCTAGAATTACTGGTACTGTCACTACTATATGTGCAACATATTGCTTTGTATTGGTTTTCTTTTCTCTTCAGCAGAATGTGAAAACTTTTGCTCGAAACTAAGGTCAGTAGATGTTGAAAAGGAAAATTTGAGGGAATCATTGCAGTGCTGGTGTCCATGAATATAGAAATGACATCACTATAAAGTGAGGTACGTATCATAATATCACCTTATTAATTAATACATTTCAATAATTCGTAATAGCCCTGCTCTTTAAAAGCATTTATTCTGGCATCTTAACTGGGTCATCTTATCATCCTCAATTGACATCAAGCCTTTACAGCTTACAAGTAAATGGATCATGAAAAGTTGTTTTAGATCAAAATTCTTTTCTTTATGTCTCGCATACTTAACCCATTTCCTCATACAAAAGTTTGTGTGTGGCCCAAATTGTAAATAACAGCAGACGACATTTATAAAGTATGAAAACTTGCATTTTCTTTATGATATTGGGTAGAAACCATTGTGCCCAAAGAATTAATTGATCATTAACAAAGATTTCTAAAGGCTTCCCCAGCCAAAGAAGGTAACCAATATGATATATATAGAATGAGTGGTCAAAACATCTAGACATTGGGTCAATATGAAGAAAATGTTCAGGCTATTCACTTCTTAAAGTAAATGTTTGTAAATTTTCAGTGAAAATTATAATCTTTTCTAGTTTTCAATGTTTGATCATAACCTCAGTATAATCACAGACACATATCTATGTAGTTCGAATCCAGGACATTTGCCTATTGCATGTGGTCAAGTAACTGTGAAACTTACTTTATTAAAGTTTTAACCAAACATCTTTAATCTTATTACCTTACAAAGAAGGTTACATTTACCTTATTTGTCACTCAAGGCAAACAGTACAAAACAAAGAAGACCAAAGGTATTTCACATTTGATTATGAGACAAATAGTTAAAACGAAAAGATGAAAATCAATGTCGAATAATTTTATGAATGTATACCGGCTATTCTCGGATGGATGGGCATAATTGATCAAGTGCAATAGGCATAACAGAGCAAAATTGACATGTTTGTCTGATAAAAATAATTTTGATACGATAAATTAAAAATAATAATAAGAGGGGGCAAATGTCCGCCTTATACCAAAAGGAGGCAAATGTCCAGGGTAGCAAATGGCAAATTGGGGGGGGGGGGACCTGCAGAAGCACATGACCTTTATGGCCAGTTTGAGCAAGGATAGATTGGTGAGGCCTCGAAATAGGAAAAAATTTTATGTCTTTATTTTTCCAACTACATGTATACTTTAATACATTTTTCATTTATACCACAGCAGAAACTTTACCTATTCTTGCATCCTGTTATCACAACTTCTCAAACTTTTCAAAGTCATTCTCATGCCTATCCACATCTAATAGGTTAAAAACACTGTTGTCTTGTGATCAGTTTTGTTGTCTTTTTATTTACCAGCATGTTCTCGATAACAATACACAAGGTTCCTAAATTGCATACAATCACAAATGTCAAACGAGCTTATTAATCATAAGTCCAACTATCCATATACTATAGAAAACAAAAACTTTACACCTGCTTAACCCTTTACCAAAACGCCAAATTGTCTACTGCCCCAAATTGAAAGAGTTTGCAGACGATATTTCAAAATGTTATTGAATTTGAAAATTATCTTCTGATCAGGCAGAAAACATTGTGAAAAAAGGAGAAATTGCTCCTGATGAGCAATTTCTCCTTTTCCCACAATGCTTTCCAGAGTTGTCTGCAACAAATTGGTCAATTGCATTATTGTTTGGTAACGGGTGAACATGAAAGATGGTTCTCAACTAGATCTTGTTCAATAATTGTTTACTAAAATCTGCTAATGCAAGCAGTGCGCTTAATACAGATATAGATTATGTAATTATAGCTTTATTTCATTTATTGTAATGAATTTTCTTCATTAATCTTTTACTTAATGACATACTTATAATCTTGTCCATCTTTTCTTTCAGTGTCTTTTAATAGCAAATTCGTTTATACTAAATAGATTACGTTTAGTCAAAAGTGTCATTAGATAAATGTGTTTTGAGGTTGGAAATACAATGTACTGTTGTATTCATTTCGAGCAGGTTGTTCTTTTTCACAATTTTATTATACTCATTGACTTCTGAATATAATGTCAAACATCTGTAGCATAAAACTCATTATGCCCTGTAATGCCAGTATATACAAGCATATATACTTTGTTGGTCAATACTGACCTATCCTATATACAAAAAAAGACATTATCTAATTTTTGGTGTTCATCCCATGATTTAATGGTTGAAAAGGGTAGATATTTAAAGATAGAAAGAGAGCAGAGATTTTGCCAACTTTGTAAACAACTAAACTTTAACATTATTGAGGACGAATATCATTTCTTTTTAGAATGCAAAAGTTACCAACTGCTGCGCAATATGTATTTTGAAAAGTAATGGCTTAGAAACGTAAATCAGCAAACCTTTTATTCTATTTTGGAATATAATAATCAATCAAGTATAATCAAAGTATCAACATATCTTGTAAAAGCCTTTGAACTTAGGCAACATCTAATTGAAGAACTATTGTAAAGTATTTGTTTGTGGATTGTCACTCTTGTGTATGTATATTATGTTACTGTATGTTGTACTATGGGCCTATAGCCTCTGTACTTGAATAAACATGTCTATGTCTATGTCTACTGTTTCTACTAACTTTATGTTGAGATGACAATTTACAAAGATGTCAGTGACTTTGTCTTAAAGTGAATTGGTCTACAATGGGCACATTTGTATCGATTACGCTTAAAATTAATGTATTCATATAAGTATTATAGTTTCATATGAAATAATCCCTGAAGAACTGATGTCATTTGAAGTCTGTGTGAATTGATATGTACATGAGTTTGTATGTAAGACTGAATAATCAGATCATGAACCTTTTATTAGTTATTATTTCTAGAATTTCCGTTGTTGAAACTCATGTGGGCAGTCGAAGATTTCACGCGTGCCGTGCCCAGATCGCATCATGTAAACTACAATCATGTCGTCATCGAAGAAAGCATACACAGACTGTTTCGGATAATATCTGATGGTAGCCGTTGGATAATCACAAAACAATATTGTTCTCGTCATCATTGATATATGAAAAGATTGTTATGAACTCTACGTGCACAATCCAGGATTTATTCTTACATTGATCGACACTTTACACCGCAGACAGGATTATTTTACGGACCTTCCATTGTAGACCACTTCACTTTAAACAGGACAAATTACAATTTCAGATTATCATATTGTGAAACCTCCTTAACAACTAAACCATTGATAGGATATACCAGGAGTCTTTGTGGCTGAGGAAAATTTTGGTAGAATGGTAAGATTGGATCATTTAATTTATAATGCTAACTATTTTATATTGCAATATCAATTCCAACCTTTTATCACAATGGTTTCTACAAAGTATGACAGTTTAAATGCTAGCTTTGTACTTTACAACTGTCGTCTGCTATTTCAATTAAGGAAACTTAAAGGTTTTTCTATGGGAGGAAATTGGTGAATTCATTTGACGACATAAATACAAAATGTAACTTTATACCCCAGATTAAGCCAGCATCATTGTCCATTTCATCTTATTTTTTGAGCTATTTGAGAAAAACCCATTTAGATAGACACTAGTCAGTCACAATGAGCAGATTTGTCCACGAGGTCCTAGACACAAGGACAAGGCCATTTATAGTTAGTGTCAGGGAGAAATGCTATCTTAGACATCAATATCCTTTAGTTTCTCATACTTTAGGCTTTGATCTTTTTAATTTCATTTTTTTTCGACTGTCAGATGTCCAATATTGTAGAGTAGTTTTGACATTGGCCATGGACATAACATATACATTAAGAAGATTTTCAATAACTTGACAAGCAACATTTCATTTTCTAAAATGGCTTCAAATACTTTGTTATGATTTTGCAGCTTTTTCTTTCTTAACTGTTTTAAATATTTGTAGGATGTTTGCATGAGTCTAGGAGCAGTTTGTGTTTTTTCTCATGCTGATTCTGTTTCCAATTTTATGAAAAGAATGTTATTGTTTGAACTTTTTAAATTATCTTAAGTTACTGCCTTCAGTTTCTACATGTGTTAATTTCCAATTTGAGTGTACAATTTATTCTCACAGGCGAACCAAGTGATTCAGACACATGGTAGAGAGAAGTCGCTTAGTTAACTGCATACATAGAGACATCAGCACCTAAGGACCAGAAGTGTGTTTTCAGGTATGGGAGACTTCACCAATATAGATATTCAAAGAAATGTGACTGTTTCCTGACAGGTACTGAGACATTAATCTATTTTGACTTAAAAGAAAGGATTTGTTAGGTACAAAAACAGATCATCTTTGATTTTGATAATATTACTTTATATTAATACACTGTCATTAAAGAGACTACCTTTGTGAGTAACAATCATGGGTTAGAATCCTGTGAATAGCGGGATCTGCATTCCATATTTTCGACTATTGCAGACGACTCTGGGAAACATTGTGGGAAAAGGAGAAATTGCAATTGAAACGAGCAATTCCCCCTTTCAATTTGGGACAGTTAATAATTGTCATTTGGGAAAGGGCTATCAAAGGTTTAAGGTCTGTCTAGATGGTCTATGGTAAATCAAATATGGTATTAAAAGATAGAACTATCCACTATCTTGATAAAGGACGTCTTATTCCAAAAAAATTAACCCATAACCTTATTTTGTAATTGTGATTCTTTCAAATTAGAAGCAAATTTAGAGAGAAATTTAAAAAACTGTATTTAATGTTTCTGTTATGATATTAGGATATACCTAAACAATAAGTGACTTTGAAAAACAATGAAAATATTTTTCTCGCACCATTATTGCTTGTTCACAATGGTTGGGTCACAATGGTTCACGATGGTTCACAATGGTTGGTCACAATGGTTCACAATGGTTCACAATGGTTTCTTCAGTCTTCTGCTGCAGGTGTATCAAAGTAAAGCAATGGAGTTTATCAACATGTTGAAATATTCTTTCTTGCTGCGAAACAGCATGTGACATTCGATTCTACGACAGGTGTGTATATTCAAGTAGATAGGCACCGGTCATGAATAATACATACAAAAATCTGCTCTCAAGAAGTTTATCCAACTTGTATTGTAGATGCTTTTTTGAAATTAAATTCATTTTAAGAAGCCAAAGCTATTGCAAAATAAAAATCGTTTATAATTAAAAAAATTTTGCTGTACCAAATTTGGAGTTGTTCTTGATGTTAAACTGAACCAAATTCCGATGACTTCTTGAAAATAAACTTATGTAAATATATTACCGAGACAAATGTTTGTTTTGCTAAGGAATGAGAAGTCATATTATGATATGATATTAATTATGCTTTATTCTTTTAACCTTAGTCGACAACAAAGATTGTTTGTAAGATGTGCAAATGTAAGGAAATGACATGAACAAGTTTATTTGTATATCATCTTCTACATTTATGTTAACATGACTAATTTGTTACACCAAGTCATGTTTCCCCTACTCATTCATCAAGTATCATTAAATAAATTCATGCAAATGTAAAGAGATGAAATCTTTCCAACAGAAAAGGGATCCACTCATGACCATCAATTTCTCCTTTTACTGCAATGGTTCCTACTGAAAGTCAGAATACTCTTGTTTTATTCTGGTTGGATCTAGAATGCAATTTCTCCCATTTGAATTTCTCACTAAAATCTTTATGGGAAAATCAAAGTCTATTAACCAAAATGTCTATTAATTTAGGTTGTTAGAAAAGGACATCATTCAAACTTCACTAGATATTTGACAATAAGGTAAATGTTCTGAATTGTGTTGCTCTGGGGTAAGGTACTTAAACTACGATATAAAAATCTTATTTAAATTGTTCCCCTGATTTTTTAGCAGGTAAATGATTTGTTTAGTGATCATGAAATAAAAATGAAAGATTTAATGCCTTTTTTAAAATTAAGAAATGAGGAACAAGCAATTTAGAAAGCATGGGTATATAAATCTTTAAAAGGTAGCTAATCTCAACTATCTATCAAAGTAATAATGATCCTAAAATGTACTATAATACTGAAAATCCTACATAATGGTTTCATAAAACTCAATAGTGAACAGTTGAAGGGAGATTCTTTTCATAAATATGACCAAATTGAATTGTTTCTTTTCTAGTTCATTTCAATGTCTTTCTAATTTTTGCCCAATCACCTTGTAGTTTGATACACAGCTTGATTCCTTTACATGATGATGAACACTGTTGTCCCTATTGACATATTTAAATGTGAATTCAAAATTATCCTATGATAGATAAAAAATATTTTTTTGAAAGAAAAATGAATAGAATAACACTGAATGATATACAGCAATAATGTGAGAACATTTCTCACAAGTTCTGCACAATAATTTCTCTAAGCTGCTGACTGCTTTTACATATGAATGTAATTCAAACTTATTCAAATTTAATTGATTAACTCATTACTAAACAATAACGACATTTGACCAGGTTGTTGCAGATAACTCTGGAAGACATTGTGGGAAAAGGAGAATTTGCTCTAAACCGCCAACTTTTAGAGTGTCCCAAATTGAAAGAGCTTGCAGACAATATTTCAAAATGTGGTGAAATTGAAAACAATCTTCTGACAGGGCAGAAAGCATTGTTGGAAAAGAAGAAATTGCTTGTTACGAGCAATTTCTCCTTTATTTACAATGTTTTTCAGAATCATCTGCAACAAACTGATCAAATGTCTTTGTTGTTTTGTAATGGGTTAAGCCTTTAATTGTCTTACACACCACAATTCTCTTTCTTTTACTAAGATATTATTGACTGTATAAAATTGCTTCAGCACTTTTTAAGTTTGGTTTAATGATTATAACCTAAAACATATCATGGAACATCTTCTAAAAGTAAGTTAGGACAGTCACCATGCTTATACATTAAACTTATGGACCCTGTCTGTCACATTGTAAAGTACCTTCAACTGAGGACTCCAGAATCAATTGTGACAGAAGGGGAAATTGGTCATGATGATAAAGGTCATATTGTCACAATAGTTTCTACCCAATTTCTTTAATAAAATATGATTCAAAATACATTAATATTGTCCACTGCAGCTTTATTCTATTTGAATATTCCACTTTCCTTTATGAAATAACATCATTAAAGACTCTTGAAAAAACTTTCAGTGATGATAGGCAGTTAAGATTTCTTTCATGTTTTAACAGTTTTTTTGCATGTTTTTATAAGATAATTGAAAACTAATTTATCTTCAGAAGAGAATGGAGAATGCTGTTTGTTGTACATAAAAGCCACCAAAGACAGGCACATGGGAAAGACACAAACAGAAATAAACTGTCTCAACAAGATGACACTGAGGTAATCCCTAGTTCACCTGTGGAAGACACTGTTAATAATACAATTGTATTTCATAGAGGACCTCTTTAAGGTTAGAATTTGTAATCCAATAGAACGGACAAATCAAAATGTTTTTTGATTATATCATCATCATTGTAAATAGAAAGAGATGATGTATGAAATGTTTGGTCAACATTAGCTTTGTTGGAATCTTGATGTCAGTATGTACACATTTCATCACCTGACAATACAAAAGTGGGTGATAATGCTGCAGTTGTAGAGGTCGGCTTCTGGTACCTATAATCCCAGGTTCAATCTCCATTAGCAGGTGAAAGTGCCGAGACAAACCTACAAATCCATGGGAGTAATGGTTATGTATCCAGTAAGCTGGATTAACCCATTACTAAACAATAATGACATTTAACTACTTTGTTGCAGATGACTCTGGAAATCATTGTGGGAAAAGGAGAAATTGCTCATATTGAGCAATTTTTCCTTTTCCCACAATGTTTTCTGCCCTATCAGAAGATTATTTTCAGGACATGGGAAAGAAACAAAAACCCGATTTACTTTACATACACTTTAATGTTCGCTCATGTTTACTATTTATTTACAATAAAGGCTCACTAATGGAATCAGTAATGTGGGGATAAGGCCACGGCAAGGAGAAAAACTTTTTTTTTATTCACTATATAATAGGTGGGAGGATATGTGCATAGGGCACCCAACCTAACCAATAAATCGGTGACGACCCAGTTAAAAGAAGAACTTTTTAAATTCCTTTTTTAATTTTTCGTGCGATGCAAAAGAAAAATGTCACATAAATAAAATAGTCAATCGCCCCGATAAGGATTTTCCGCCAAATTGCATCATTAGATATTGTTTTGTATTTATTTATTTATTATTTTTTTTTTTTTTTTTTTTTTTTTTTATTAACCAACAAACAGTCAGCACCAACAAACGGTTGGTATATTTCAAGGTTCTGGCAAGACTAACAATGTACCCAGACCAGCAGCCTGTAACACCGTACTTATGTACTTGTATTAAGGACGTTACACAGAAGCTTGCGACACATTTATCTGATGCCCCCTGTCTGCATAATGTATCATTTGATTGTACATGTATCATTCTAAGATATGTGTTCACATAGCTTGGACTTTATAGGTCTAATATACTGGTAATTTCTTTTTCAAAACAACAAATTCATACTGAAAAATGTAAGGATAAGAAAAAATACCATGCAATATGAATATAAAAGATAGATCAATGCATTGCTCCAAGAAAATTAACAATTTACTATAGTGACTGATGATGAGAGAGTGGTTCTTCTGGATCATCTTACTGGTTTCAGTATTATTTCATGAGGGGACCAGACAGTATGTCATGCTGGTAGTTTATCATTTCTGATAGTTTAATGGATTTGTGAGATGAATAATTGTAAAGGCAGAAATGTCTCCTTTTAAACTACTATACATAAACTAACTTTGGATTTCTTTTATTTGCCTATAACTGGGATCAGAATTCCAATGTAATGCTCATTTTTATATCATTAATATCATATAGCCTTCACAAGTTTCGATTGTAGACTGGTTAAAGATAAAAAAAAACAACATGATATGAAATAACTACCAGCTCGATTGATTTAGATTAAATCTAGTAGAAATCTTAAGCATTTCAAATGACTTGTGATACAAGTTAGAAGAAGAGGGGTCGTTTTTACATATAATTGTAATTTGGTTCTTTTGAAACGTTTAACCGCTCTTTTCACAATATACTAGCAAGGTGCTTGAGAAAGAATTCTGCTGTCTATTCATTAACCAGCTTTCCCAAAGAAACTCTGTCAGGCGCGAAGGCTCACTTCTCATTGTTTAACAAAAACACTGGATTTCATTAACTTAGAAGTAAAAGAATTGAAAATGGTAAAACATGTATGTTTAATGACAATGATCGGTACATATCAAATGTTTAATGTTTATTACTCCCAGAGCGTAAATCTCTGAGTTAGTCCCTTTAAATGTAAAATGAAAAATGTCTCTTAGGCAACAATTCATCAATATATGAGCTGAGCTAATACTGGCTTATCTCAAGAGAGTTTTTTTTGTGTGGAAAAGCAATCTGTTGGTTAGGAAGACATTCTGCATCAATGGTATATAACCACCAACAATGTGAAAAGGTATTTTAGAGGTATTTAGCAGCATGAGGATTCATATACTCGGTCCTTCAAATACCTCCATCATGGTATTGGATTAACGTTTAAAATGCTGGGTAATTTTCCAAAATAGATTTGTGTATCACCTGCTTTCAAAAACCTTAAATATCTGATCAGTTTTGATGATAAAAGATACTTAGAGTAACAAACAGGTCAGATCACAGGCAAGCCGCCAATTTACATGGCGGCTGGCCTCAGGATCTAACCTGTTTGCATAAGCATGAAGACGGTTTCAGCACTATAAAGATTAACTTAAGGGTAAAGAAATTGGTATTTGTTAGTAACTTTGACTTTATATTATCTTCTAGCCTTCATTGTAATAAAACGATTAATTTCTCATAAGAAGCAATTCATCTTCCTGTCAGAGTGGTTTCTGTAGCAGATACAGTTACGGTTATTGAGGTTTTATTGGGTTAGAGGTCTAACAGATGGGCTATCTGATCAAATCATTATCAATCATGTTTATGAAGACTCTAAAAAGTCAGATATTACTGCATCCAACTTGTGTAACAATGTTTAGGTAATTGAGCAATCAATCATAAAATTTTCTACAGATATTTTTAGATGCTTTCAGAATTTTTTTTTTTTTATTCAACCCTTTCCCAAACAACAAATTTTCGACTGTCCTAAATTGAAAGTTTGCAGACGACATTTCAAAATGTTATGAAATTGAACAGTATTCTTCAGAAAGACCATAAAACCTTGTGGGAAAAGGAAAAATAGCTCGTTACGAGCAATTTCTTGTTTTCCAACGATGTTTTCTAAAGTCGTGTGCAACGAAGTCGTCAAATGTCGTTATTGTTTGGGAAAGGGTTAAATTATACATTGGGGAACCTTATGAAGTTTTTTTGATGGCTCCTCTCTGGAACAAATCACACTATGTGTCTGTGTTATATTTCAGATACAAGTTGTATTGGGAGAAATAGGCCAAGTCCCAACAAGCTTTAGCATGAAGGTCCCCCCAACCATTCCTATTGGATTAAATGATGCATATATATGTAGGTTTATGTTGTCCTTGAGTATAAATACCAGTTTTATATGTTATTTCAACAACATGGCTTTACAAGAATATCAGCAAACCTCTTTTATAATCCTTCTTAACATCAAATACATTTATAACTGAATTCATTTGAAAACATTGTAAAAAAATAAATAAAGAGAGAACACTCATTGCAAGTAATTTCTGTTTTTTTCTCAATCATTATATTGAATACATGGAAAACATGTTGAAAGGATAGGATTGCTAGGCTCTGATATAAACAACCAGTATAGTTCAACTGGAAGAACAGCCTCAGGTTTAGTGTTGTTTAGACACATTGACACCTAGAGGTATGTCTGGGTTCAAACCCCAGTACTGGTAAACTATTGATGTGCTTTATGTAAACTTGCCTCAACAGTTATTCTTTGTTCTTTCTTATTTAGTGTTGTTTAGACTCATTGACACCTAGAGGTATGTCTGGGTTCAAACCCCAGTACTGGTAAACTATTGATGTGCTTTATGTAAACTTGCCTCAACAGTTATTCTTTGTTCTTTCTTGTTTAGTGTTGTTTAGACACATTGACACCTAGAGGTATGTCTGTGTTCAAACCCCAGTACTAGTAAACTATTGATGTGCTTTCTGTACACTTGCCTCAACAGTTGTTCTGTATTTGTTTACAGATATTTCTCTTTTTTTTTTTTACAATATTATATCACAGATTTGATTTGTCTTACCTTACAGTCATTCTTGAGTTTTGTTGGTTTAGGTGTAAGAAGTAAATATTTAACCCTTTCCCAAACAACAAATTTTGGACTGTCCCAAATTGAAAGAGTTTGCAGACGACATTTCAAAATGTGATGAAATTGAAAAATATTCTTTAAATAGAGCAAAAACCTTGTGGGAAAAGGAAAAATTGTTCGTTACGAGTAATTTCTCCTTTTTCCACAATGTTTTCTCAAGTCGTCTGCAACAAAGTACTCAAATGTCGTTATTGTTTGGGAAAGGGTTAAATTGAGGAGTTTGTGTTTCCACTCAAATGCTGTGTACCAATCCACACCAAACCAAGCAATAAAAAAAAAGTTCTTAGGGAGCAATGATTTACTCATTTTCAGGAATGGAATAGAATGACTTATCATGAAATGAAACCGCCAGTATATAGAATTGGAAAACTAATGTCACAGAGAAGAAAAAAGACTCAAATTGCAAGAATTTCCACTTGGTGGATGTGATTTCTTAACTCTTATAATGCTGGATACTTTTCTAAATATAGATTTTTGCATTGTCTGCTTTCCAAAACCTTAAATATCTGCTTTATTTTGTTGAGGAAAGATACTCAGAGTGGCAAACAGGTTAGATCACAGGCCAGCCGCCAATTTACTTGGCGGCTGGATGGATCTAACCTGTTTGCATAAGCATGAACTCTGTTCTAGCACTATAATGGTTAAGTTATCTGCTGCATATTATATTAAAATAAGTTTTGGGACAGACAAACTAACTGATTCTGAGTTATCCATGTATAATTCAAAAGTTTACAATGTCACCCTCATTTGAATGCTGTAGCTACATTGACAGTCACATCAAATATTATGAAATATTATGGATATCTTGGAGAAGAGATAGCATTGGGTTGAATTAGAGGATACGAAATATGTTAAAACTTAAACAGTTTAGATAACAATATTTACTGTTTTTTTTTATGCTCTCTGTCATTTCTGTCTACAAGCCAACTTTCGTGAGTACATGCAATGGCTTCATTGCTACTACATTTGATGTTTCGTTAACTCTTCCAAAATGAAAATATAAGCAAAAAGTAAAGTAAGTGCAACGATATGAACAATATTATTTCCTTTGTGATCTTTTGTAGAAGCCATAGTAACAAAGACAAAATTACTTATAACATAATTTTTTTTTTTAGAACCATACCTTAGTACTCATCCTATTGATGCATTGAATGAATGGTTCAAAGGTGCTTGTTAACCGATTACCAAACAGTAATGACATTTGACCACTTTGTTGCAGATGACTCTGGAAAACATTGTTGGAAAAGGAGAAATTACATAGAATACATAGAATCACGTTCAAATGAATCTTTGCCATTGATTAATAAACAGTTTTCCACACTGTGTGATAAACATAGATTTTATGGAACAGGGTACCGTTTAACTAAACAACTTAAGAAAAATATTTGCGGGCAAGTCATAACTTATACACATGAAAAGTTTCTTCAATGAAAGTACAATATTGCAATGTGACACGTCATTGGAAGCGTCTCTGAGAGACGATTCCAATGATGTGTTACTTTGCAATATTGCTTCGCTCAATATTGAAATTAAAGGAAATGTTGTTTTAGACTTACAGAAATCTGAAGCTTAAACTGTTTAGTAATACGGTACCCAGGACTTCAATATCCTCATTCACACAATCTCATTCCCTGAACTGATATTATGCCAATTGTATGGAAATAAAGTTTGCTTGATTAAATAGTTCTGTAGCTTCCTTAGATATTCTGACAATAAAGAACAGAGACTTACGATTACTGAAGTATAGTTTCAACATTACTAAATATTTGAATAAGCCAACAAGGACTTGATGCTGTAACAGGCATTTAAACCCAGAACTTATTTACTAAAGGAAGTGTTTTCAAATTATGACAGTCATTGCATCCAAAGGTTTACGAAAACTTATATGATCTGAGATCTGCCTCACAACAGTATTTATGATAACCATAGAGATAAAACAGAAAAATGTACCTTTACCTAAATAAATAATCTATTAGACATTTTATGGGAAGCCTTAACCATAAATCTTTCTTCTACTCTTTTAGTTCAAAGCCATTCTCATACTTAAAGGTATTAAGGCACGAAGAATCTTGTAAACTTGAATGTGAAGTTAGTTCTTTTAATTTGGGGCAGACTTAATGTATTTGGTTGATGGGTTAAACAAAGTTCATTTTGATGTCTGGGTGTAAAAGTGATGTAAAAGGAGGAGTTATGACATTGCTTTTATTCATACTTCTTACTTATTACCATTGCGGGGATTATTGTTTGTTAAGTGGGTTGATGTTGAGTAGAATGTATTTGTAAAGCACTTTTTCCAGTTTTACCCCATACCACATGTCACATATCTATATTTTGTGATGTTTTAACCCTTTCCCAAACAATAATGACATTTGAGGAGTTTGTTGCAGACGACTCTGGAAAACATTGTGGGAAAAGGAGAAATTGTTCATGACGAGCAATTTCTCCTTTTTCCACAATGTTTTCTGCCCTATCAGAAGATTATTTTCCAATTACATCACATTTTGAAATGTTGTCTGCAAACTCTTTCAATTTGAGACAGTTGAAAATTTGGCGTTTGGGAAAGGGTTAAAGGAATATTACACTAGGAATAAAACATGTTGGTTTGATTGGATGTTGAAGCCGTATTTCTAGCTGTTATATTACTATGGTCACCACACTTTCTCATGCGCTTTGAATTCACTCACCCAAACTGCATAGAAAAAGGTCCAAGCTGCTGACTGCTTTCTAACTTGAAGATAATTTACATGTAGTGAGAGACTAATAAGTCGTGTCATCCTGACTTAAGCTATTACATGTATCTGAGAGAATATCCAGGGCAAGCTAGGTCTCGGACCTAAGACTGCTGTGTGTCATGTTGGACACATTGCTAACTTAGCTATTCGAGGGTTCAATGCAAGACTATAATAAGTGCTTCATAAACATGAAGCACTTACTATAGTCTTGCATTGAACCCTCTAATTGAGAGTTTGTTACATAAAATATCAACACTTCAGGTGACTGCCACATTAAAATAGAGTTTTCTCAGACCTCCATGGCCTTGTGGTTAGAGTATAGAACTTGAAAACACATTGTCTTTCTCAGTGTGGGTTCAAATCCTGGTGACAGCAATTGGTTTTTTCATGAATAGTAGTCTGCCGACTGACTTTAGGATAGCCAATGGCATTGCAGCATACCTGTAATGATGTTGATGTGATAAAAAACAAATTCATGTGTAACTTTTTAAAATAATAACTTTTCTTCAGTATGATTGAAGAAAAACAATCTGAGAAAAACAGATTGTTCATTACATGTTTTATATAGAATTCTTGATGATTGGACCACATGTTTTACCCTTACCCTCCTTGGTGTAGTTTAAAGCAGACATCGTTATTACACTTATCAAAGTCAAACATTCAATCTTAAGAGACAAAAGAAGACTTTGCTCAATCTGACCACATTCTCTTTTCGTCACAATGCTTTTAAATGCTTCTGCTGCAAATGCTTTCAAATATGGAGTAATTGGTCTACCCTTTACCAAATTGGTCTACCCTTTATCAAATTGGTCTACCCTTTACCAATCAAATAAAGCTTTTCTTAGGGTTTCAGCAATAGCTTTTCCCTACTATTGGAAGCTCTTCCAATATTATTTAAGATTTTCAACACCTTCCAAATTGAGATGATATACATGTAAATAAAGAACATTGATAGATGCGCTGACTGTTGCAATAAGCATGATATACAGTTGGAAACTTTGTAAAACCCCAGTGCAATCAACCGAAAGTAAGAATGTTTTTCCACCAAATATTTTATTTTGCAATGAAGTAATACAACATAGAAATGATAAGAATAATTATTGCTTTCAAACTTGCAGGATTTTTACTCTGTGACCAGGATTTGAACCCAGAACTCTTCCTTGCAATTGGAAGCGTTTTATCTTTTAAACTATCACAGCTGATTAAAATCCAAATGCTTGCTCAAAATGAAATCTGAAACCTTAAAAAAGTAAGATCATTTTAAGTTGTGACATGTAGAATTATTGTTGATTGATGGAATGATATTGCAGACGTCTGGGACCGTCAGCTTCTTCCATGAACCCATAAAACACTGACCCACACCAAATGTGGATCCGGTATTCTCTCATTATCTGGCAATTTAAGGTTTATGATAAATTCTAGAATCTAGCTTTAGTGGGACTGTTAGCCAGCCTCAAGGAAAGTCAGTAATGACGTCCTCGAGACTGTTTCCAGTGTCGCCAGGGTCATTGTAGACCCCACGTGGAGGCCAGTCCCGTGACACCAAAATAAGGTTTATCAGGCCAACTTTTAGTGCCACAACCGAATCACCACAGCCACACAATATCTGTGCGAGAGAAAGAGTAAAAGAGTCTGAAATCTTTCTCTACCCTATGATCCCTATCGCGTGCACGTTTGAGACATCTCGCACTACAGGATCGAGGGTAAGTGGTGAAACTGGCACATTAAACCTTTGTAATGGGTTTGCAAGTTTTAAGTTTTGTAGGTTCGAATCATTCCGGCGCCACATTAATCAGCGTATGTGTAGGTTCGAATCATTCCAGCGCCGCATTGACCAGCGTGTAGATTTGAATCTTTCCGGTGCCGCATTGACCAGCGTGTAAGACTATGGTTCGAATTATTTTGGCACCCCATGGATGAGGTTGTCGGTTCAAATCATTCTGGCGCCGCATTAGTCAGGCTTCAAACACAAATTAAAGAACTAAAAACGAATAGTAGAGGAGTTTAGTTTTTGTTATCCTGCCTCTCTAATTCTATATATTTTGTTGGTTCGAATCTTTCCGGCTCTGCACTATTGATGTAAATAGTAATAATTCCCCTGAGGCAGAGTTCTGTCAGGTCTAGATGTCATGTGGTAGATCAATTTCCATCTGTCATCAACTGATTATAGAATGATGTGTGAAATCTAAGGACAATGTCAGAGCAGTTTCTGGCAAAAGGTTAAAGCCCAAAATAAAATATTTATCAAAAATCATTTCCGGCCATTCAAGGCAAACTGGTAAAACATACAAACAATAGTTTGAAATGACATTAACTCAAACAGCAATGTATCAGTTATGCCCTGTGTCCAAATATATGGCTGCCATTAACTATCAACATAACTAGATTAAGTCCCATGATATTTTTTAATCATTTGTAGTAAAACCCTGCTCCTGGTCACCATATACTTATGAAATAAATGGAAATCAAAGCTTTCAGGTCACTGTGTGTTAGCAGCATCTTATTATTTCTTACATGTTAAAACAAGTTTGTATGTTTTTGATATACTAATCAGCAATGACGTACATCTTATTACAACATCTATTGCAATATGAAAGTTGAAGATTTCTTTTGAACGTTTAATCCCTGTTCCTGGTACAAAATATCTTTGGGGTAATTGGAAAGATGTACTTGATTTAATTGAAAAATATACAAATTAACCAATATTGCCAAACGAAAAAAATACTGTAGAATATTTTGGAATATACATGTAGTATATATGTATGCACAGTATAAATGTTATTCTTGTTGGCGCTATCTACAGCATATTGATAGAAGGAATTTCCATTAATTCTGCAAAGTCCCTGCTCCTGATCTAAAAGAAAAAAATAATTAAGTAATGGAAATCCCCACTTACAGCATACTGAATGTTAGCACATTTTGATGGTGTTATCTAATGAGAGTTCATTCATTTGAACAATTAGATTAGATGCATTTTAAATGTAGTCATCATTGCTGATACTGAGAACAGATTAACAAATTAGTTTCAAACATTTTCCTGTGTTTAGACAGGATTTTTTCAGTTTGCACAACTAACCACAGCATTATGATAGCTAAAACAATTTCCATTTGCTAATAAAACCCTATTCCTGGTCACAGAAAAAGTCTGAAATTGAATTTCAATTCCAAGTACATGTATATGCAGATTTTGGCAAATTAGCTCTGCATAGAATATAATGTATGAATGGCAACCTTAAACATGAAACAACAAGGCATAAATGATTCTTTCGAAAGTTTGAAATTATCTGTTTTAAAAACGGAAAAAAAGAGATAACTGTATTAAGATATCCCTAATGCTCAAACCCTACCTTTAACATGCTCTTACATAAGGACCTTGGAGAGAAATGAAATGAGTCCAGACTGGAAATGATATAACAGTCTTCAAGAAGTATTGTTTCAGTGCTGGGAACCATGCAAGCCTTTATCTGCTTGTACCAATGGGAATCGACATGTCAGCCCTCATAAAATCCAAAAACAGTCACTGTCAGTGCTCTAAGTTTCTGTCTATGTAATAAATCACAACCTGGTTAAGGATAAGATTAGGTTTATCCTATATTTGTGCAAATTAAGCCTTGTTATAGTGAGACAGTCTAAATGGAAAAATGGAATTGAAAGAAAGGAAATATTAACACCATGTCAATAGTCTAACTTCTCAATTATCTATGATGAATGATAAGGGAGGTAATCCTATTTGTCAATAAACAATTCCCTTCAGTAAAGTTGTTTTGATTATCTCCCTTCACATATTTGCCACCTTACATATAAAAACACTTGGTAGCACAATCCCAATTGAAAGTATATGACTCACTAAGGTATGTTATAGCGATGAAATGTTCAAAAGTTTTGGTAATGTCATGTCTGTCATCTGTCATCTGCCTCAGGGGATGTAGAATTACATTTATTGTTAAATATGTTCTGATAATATCTACTGATCACACTCAATTTGACATTCAGGATACAAAACCAGTTTTCATTGCTGAATACATATCAAAGAAGTCACATATCAGCCTACCCATAAAGACTTTGATGAACCATCAGTAGTTATATATATTTACATTACCCATAAAGTGGGATTTACATCAAACTAGACACAATTGTTTGTGACAAGCAAATGCTGTAAGTTGAATCATTCTCCCTCAATTTCAACATTGAACATCTAAGCACAAGGGAAGATGGTTGAAGCCTGCCGATCTATGATGACAAAAAGAAATTGCTACCGTCTGACCTATTTGGATTGATTTGCAACCAATCACTGAAGGCCCCTCCCTGGTTTACCTTATGTATGATGTATCCTATTTGATCTTGACATCTACCCCTGAAAAATGTAAAGAAAACTAAATAAATGTATGTTAAACAGTAAGCTTAATGAGAGTTGCAGGTAAAAGTATTTTCCGTGTGATACTATAAAATACAGTGGATAACTTTGGGAAATGGGGCTGGAATGATAATAGGAAAGTCAGTCATATAGCAAGAAAGAGTAGCACATTTGGAACATAGACACAAGTTTAATATAAGAGAGCAAATAAAGACATAAAAAACACTGCATCTTGGCAAATACAATGTATGCGGTTCAGGCTTGGTTTTGGCTTGTCTTCAATTGTTAGACAAACTTTTTTAATGTTATTGTTTGTTATTGTTTGTTTGCAGGAAATACCCTGAGAAAGTGTTCATTTTGTCATAACGACTTTTAAATGATCTCAATACAAAAATCAAAGGTAAATTTTATATATCTATGATCATCTTTTTTGTATTTATTAACAATTTAGAAGAAAATCAAAATCCTCTATGATGAATAAGTGTTGACTCTACCTTGAAATCAAATATTGCCAAAAGAAATAGAACAGATACCTTCAATTGGTGGTTTTATATCAAGTAAAATTGCTTGTAGGCTCCTTCACACAAATTTGTATCTGAAAGATAAAAAGGAAAAGTTACATGTATAAAGAAAACATAAAGCTACATTATTTAAGAGACAGACAGACAGATAAACAGACAGATAAACAGACAGATAAACAGACAGACAGACACACAGATATACACACAGACAGACAGACAGCCAGACAGACATACACACAGACATACAGACACACAGACAGACACACAGACAGACACACAGACAGACAGACTAGTGATTTCCACTTGGTATGACTCCTCTAGTTGTGTTCCTTGTATTATTTAAAACCAACACAAAAAACCCAGTTGGAGGAATGGGTAAATAATGATAGCTTACCAGTAACCACAACCATCTTACTCATAAATAGGATTCGTCTCTTGGATCCATTTCTCCATGTCATTTGCATTGCTCGGGTCAACTGGTTGCAACACTAAATATAAATTAAAACCATTCTTTGAAACAAATATGTATTAAGACATTAGAGACTACAATTTCATCTGATAAGATTTGTATACTTATTTTGGGCAGTATCATTCCGATGTGATCCTTGGCTGAAGATGTAACAAGTGAAGTTTTAGTTCAAGAGAATTTCAGTTTCATTTCGACGACAGCTCACCTGTCCATGTATTTTGTATTTCTATCATAGTTATTTGACCAATATCAGTATTGTGAATAAAAACAATACAGGTATTGCATTCACTCATCAATCGTCGCCGAAGCGTTAATATTTGTAAAGTAATGTTAATTAACCCATATAGTACTGGAACCGAATTCATGCTTATGCAAACAGGCACGATCCAGGCCAGCCGCCGAGTATCTTTCCTCAACAACATTAAGCAGATATTCATGGTTTTGGAAAGCAGACAACACTTTTAAAGAAAATTACCAGCATTACAAGGGGTTAAGATTACACGGTATGACGGCATTTACCTGCTCTAATTAATATCATTATGTCAATCGGAACACCTCGGCCATTTCTTAAAATAACCTCGGAGGCAATGGGGAGCCATTATTGAAAGTAGGTCAGCAACGAAGGGCATGTCCGTTTGCAATCGTATCTACTCGGAACAAGCCGGGGATTACCGAGAAAAGCCGATTGACAAAATATGAAACACAGATGTGTTGATATGATCATCTTTAATGAAAAGGGTAAAAACAACATTCAATGGTGATATATAGCCAATTTGTGTGTATCTAAAATACATATTTAGTGCCTGTGTGCATTTTGAGTTATCCGCCGGAAATAAGGCGAATTACCCCAGGATTTCTGGTGTATTCATGTACTGCCTACGAGGTATATCTACCGACTTGTTACGGGGATTGCCGAGTAGATACGATTGATCATTATGTATTCGTTATCGGCCTCATGAGGCAATGTGGGTTGAGGCCGTTAGAGTCAGGTTCAAATGAGAAATAGAAAATCTACGATCACTTCCCCTTCTTTGAACACACACATGTACTACTCAGATAAACTGCTGATCTCTACAGGTATATCTAAAAGAAAATTAACTTACACACATATATCCATATCAACGTCCACTCCAAAATAAGTTCTAACAAGGTATGTGAACACAAATTTAAACATGGACCAATCAAACGATCGTGACCAGCATGCTTTGCACTATTTCAAGTAATTGTTATTTCAAGCGGTTACGGAATTTCACGAAGAGCCCCAACTGCTCATGACTCACCGCAATCTACCTTAACCCTTTCCCAAACAACAAATATTTAGCTGTCCCAAATTGAAAGAGTTTGCAGACAACATTTCCAAATGTGATGAAATTGAACAATATTCTTAAGAAAGAGCAGAAAACCGTGTGGAAAAACAAAGACCTAATAAACATTTAGGTCTTTGGGAAAAAGGAAAAATTGTTAGTTACGAGCAGTTTCTCCTTTTCCCACAATGTTTTTAAAATCGTCTGAATAAAGTAGTCAAATGTCGTTATTGTTTGGGAAAGGGCTGTCGTGCGTTGACACACAGTTGTGCTTCGGGGTAGGTGATTGGGTGCTACTTTGTATCGAAATACAATTAAATCATCGTTAGTGTTTGAGAGTTGAATATGAATTACCTGTTATTCATTGATAGTCTTCAAAACAATCTGTCAATGTAAAGTTAACTTATGGATTTTTTTTAATCAGAGGAATATTAAAGTAACTCGGTTTGTCTTAAGCTAGTCTTAACTTTAAAAATGCAATAAAACACACAATACGTCCGATCAAAGATAAATAGGAATAAATTCAATAACATATATTAAATATTGTTTTATTTGTCACACTTATGAGATACACTTTTACGAAACAGCGCATACCCTCGTAAATGAGTAGAACGTTATCTCTGTTTCAAATCTGTTCACTCTTTTTACATACATTTACCATACCGTAAGATCATTTGGTCTAGTTTAACAGGAAAATTCTTTCTTATTGATGTTATTTTAGATTTAGCCAATCGTACAACAGAGCTAACGAATCGTTTTTAATTTTTATTTATTGTTTTTATCAGGCAATCGACTTTTCTCACTATGTAAACACATAGCGAATCGCGACGTTGTACCCCCGTTGTTATTGGTTACACACTGTTGCATCTCGGGAAATCGGGTGAAAATGCCCGGATATTCGGAAGCGAGATATATGAGCCTTCGATTTGACTTTCTGCGTTTACTGCCTGCTCTAGACGGCTTCTTTTCACAACAGCTGGCCATTCGATTGGACAGGCGGTTTGCATCTCTCTTTTAATTAGATATAATTCTTCTTTTGGTTACAAACGGTTGACCATTACTCCATATAGATCTAATAGCAGTGCAGAAGTTCTAAGAAGAAAAATCACTGCATGAATGACCCGTTCAATGATGGCATCAACTCCAAGCTGTGGTATTTTAATAATATCTACATAAGGCCGGTTTCCATAGGAAGTTGCAATTTGAAATATTTCAGTTTGCTTTTATATAGTTCTAATGATAATAATGATAACATTTTGGTTTTGTAAAAGTGTGCGCAATTTCATAGCGACAGCGCCGAATGTTATGACATTATACTCAACTGCAACAAGGAAGTTAGTTCATGTTCATCTCATTCACCCATGCAACAAAAAAACAAACCGCTGTCACAAAAGCAAAATCATAAGTGAATTTGGGATTTTTCATTTGTACCTTGATGGACTACCTCGGTCTTCGGGATGAATGCTATTGAGCCTGTAACTCCTCCTCTGTACATGGTCTTCTTGTTATTGTCACTGGCGCATGCGTTGATCAATGCGTCATAGAGGGAACCTGTCCTAATTCTTCCTTACCCAGTGTGCCATAGAGGGAAGCTGTCCTTACTCATCCTTACCCAGTGTGCCATAGAGGGAAGCTGTCCTTACTCATCCTTACCCAGTGTATCATAGTGGGAAGCTGTCATTATTCGTCCATACCCATCGTATACCCAGTGCGCAATAGAGGGAAGCTGTCCTTACTCATCCTTACCCAGTGTATCATAGAGGGAAACTGCCCTATTCATCCTTACCCAGTGCGTCATAGAGGGATGCTGCCCTTATTCTTCCTTACCCAGTGCGCCATAGGGGGAAGCAATCGTATCTACTCGGCAATCCCCGCAACAAGTCGGTAGATATACCTCGTAGGCAGTACATGAATACACCAGAAATCCTGGGGTAATTCGCCTTATTTCCGGCGGATAACGTAAAATGCATACAGGCACTAAATATGTATTTAAATACACACAAATTGGTCATATATCACAATTGAATGGTTTTTTTTTTTTACCCTTTTCATTAAAGATGATCATATCAACACATCTGTGTTTCATATTTTGTCAATCGGCTCTTTTTGGAAATCCCCGGCTTGTTCCGGGGATTTGCTTGTGCCGGGGATTTCCGAGTAGATACGATTGCAAACGGACATGCCATTCGTTGCTGAGCTACTTTCAAAAATGGCTCCCCATTACCTCCGAGGTTGTTTTAAGAAATGGCCGAGATGTTCCGAATGAGGGGAAGCTGCCCTTATTCTTCCTTACCCAGTGTGCCATAGTGGGAAGTTGTCCTTATTCATCCTTACCCAGTGCGCCATAGAGGGAAGCTGTCATTATTCGTCCTTTCCCAGTGTATCATAGAGGGAAGCTTTCATTGTTCATCCTTACCCAGTGCGCTATAGAGGGAAGCTGCCCTTATCCATCCTTACCCAGTGCGTCATAGTGGGAAGCTGTCCTTATTCATTCTCAACCAATGTATCATAGTGGGAAGCTATCCTTGTTCATCCTTACCCAGTGCGCTATAGAGGGAAGCTGCCATTATTCATCCTTACCCAGTGCGTCATAGTGGGAAGCTGTCCTTTTTTATTCTAACCAAATGAATCATAGTGGAAAGCTGTCCTTACTCATCCTTACCCAGTGTACCATAGAGGGAAGCTGTCCTTATTCATCCTTACCCAGTGCACAATAGAGGGAACCTGTCCTTACTCATCCTTACCCAGTGTATCATAGAGGGTAGCTGTCCTTACTCAACCTTACCCAGTGTATCAAAGTGGGAAGCGTTCCTTGTTCCTCCTTACCCAGTGCGCCATAGAGGGAAGCTGTCATTACTCATCCTTACCCAGTGCGTCTTAGAGGGAAGCTGTCCTTACTCATTCTTACCCAGTGCATCAAAGAGGGAAGCTGTCATTACTCATGCTTACACAGTGTATCCTAGAGGGAAACTGTCCATATGCATCCTTACGCAGTGCGTCAAAGAGGGAAGCGTGCGTCAAAGAGGGAAGCTGCCCTTACTAAACCTTACCCAGTGCGCCATAGAGGGGAGCTGCCCTTTTTCATCCTTACCAAGTGTATCATAAAGGGAAGCTGTCCTTACTCATCCTTACCCAGTGGGTCTTAGAGGGAAGCTGTCCTTACTCATTCTTACCCAGTGCGTCAAAGAGGGAAGTTGTCCTTGTCATTTCTTACCCAGTGTATCATAGAGGGAATCTGTCCATATGCATCCTTACCCAGTGTGTCAAAGAGGGAAGCTGCCTTTATTCAACCTTATCCAGTGCGCCATAGAGGGAAGCTGCCCTTTTCATCCTTACCCAGTGTATCATAGTGAGAAGCTGTCATTATTCGTCCTTTCCCAGTGTATCATAGAGGGAAGCTGTCCTTTTCAACCTTACCCATTGTATCATAGAGGGTAGCTGTCATTATTCGTCTTAACCCAGTGCGTCATAGAGAGAAGCTGTCTTTACTCATTCTTACCCAGTGTATCATAGAGGGAAACTGTCCATATTCATGTTTACCCAGTGCGTCTTAGAGGGAAGCTGTCCTTCCTTATTCTTATCCAGTGCGTCAAAGAGGGAAGCTGTCATTACTCATGCTTACCCAGTGTATCATAAAGATAACTGTCATTATTCGTCCTTACCAAGTGCTATATAAGTTCTGCTTATTAATCCTTACCCAGTGTATCATAGAGGGAAGCTGTCCTTTTAAATCCTTACCAAGTGTTTCATAGAGGGAAGCTGTCCTTATTTATTCGTCCAATTGCGTCAAAGAGGATAAGCTGCCCTTGTTCATCCTCACACAGTGTATCATAGAGGGAAGCCGTCCTTGTTCATCCTTACCCAGTGTATCATAGAGGCAAGCTATACTTGTTCATCCTTACCCAAAGTATCATAGAGGGAAGCTGACTTTACTCATCCTTACCAAGTGTTTCATAGATGAAATCTATCCTTACTCATCCTTACCCAGTGCGCCATAGAGGGAAGCTGTCATTACTCATCCTTACCCAGTGCGTCATAGAGGAAAGCTGTCCTTTTACATCCTTACCCAGTGTTTCATAGAGGGAAGCTGTCATTGTCATCATTTCTTACCCAGTGCGCCATAGAGAGAAGCTGTCATTGTCATTTCTTACCTGGTGTATCATAGAGGGAAGCTGTCTATGTCATTTCTTACCCAGTGCGACATAGAGGGAAGCTGTCCTTGTCATTTTTTACCCAGTGCGCGATAAAGGGAAGCTGTCCTTATATACCCTTACCCAGTGTATCATCGAGGGAAGCTGTCCTTATTCACCCTTACCCAGTGCGCCATAGGGGGAAGCTGCCCTTATTCATCCTTACCCAGTCGTCATAGAGGGAAGCTGTCCTTATTCATCCTTACCCAGTGCGTCATAGAGGGAAGCTTTCCTTACTCATCCTTATCCAGTGTATCATAGAGGGAAACTGCCCTATTCATTCTTACCCTGTGCGTCATAAAGGAAAGCCGTCCTTATTCAAATTTACCCAGTGCATCATAGAGGAAAGCAACTGATATAGTTTTACAATTATGTTCTTAACATTGGCTTGGCCCAGCCTTTGTATCAAACCCGCTACCAAGAGCACACTTGGCGGACCTTCGCGGTTCTACACAATGCTCTGAACAGTGCTTAACCCTTTACTAAACACCACAGTTGCGACTGTCCCAAATTGAAATGGTTTGCAGAAGACATTTCAAAATGTGATGACATTGAAAAATATCTTCTGATAGGGCAGAAAGCATTGTAGTAAAAGGAGAAAGTGCTCATTAAGAGCAATTTCCCCTTTTCCCACAATGTTTTCCAGAGTTTGTCTGCAACAAAAACATTGGGGGATGCAACTTCAGATGAGGACCGGTCTAAGAATAATGTTCCTAAACTTTTTCATGACTATTCATGCATTTACAAATTCAATAACATTATAAGAATTAAAAGAAAGCGTTTGAAAATGTGTATCTTGAATAAAAAAGAAAAATAAAAAAAGAAAAAAAGGATATCCCAGGTCTCGAACTCACGCGGAAATCAAATGTATAGATCTATACAAAAGGTAGCAGCGCCCAGGCTGTCACTACGGACTCAACAATGTCTATCTGCAAAGAATTAAGTTTAAATACAAGTAATATAACATATACCCCTATGCTGGCCACCTGGTACATTTCAGTCAAAAATCGTGCAGCATGGTTTTTTGGGGATTTCTTTTCGAGGACTGTACACGAAATGAAAACTCACATGGTATTCTGTCACTTCGAACTCAACTTTTAGAGGTAACGTACATGCTTTTTGTTGTTCTTCATTTTGATTGATTTTTGAAATGTTTGAATACAACTTTGATGCCAATGTCTTACTAAGCTATGTTTCGAGTTAAAAAACTTTGATGGACGCATTTGACATTCTTTATTTAAACGGGAAGAATATAGCCAATTATTGTACCACATGGAAGTGAAATAATGTCAGTAAGAAGTTGGCGCCATTTTGTCTAGCACGTGGGACATATACCATGATTATGTTCCACAGTTTTTGGTGACCATAAAGCCAGAGGCTATCTTAATCTATTTTCTTTCATCCGAAATTCATAGATAGATTAAAAGCAAGACTGTTAAACCCTTACAGTACTGGAACCAACTGCATGCTTATAAATGCAAACCGGTTAAATCTAGGGTTAAATCTAGGCCAACCGCAAAGTAAAATCCACCCCAGCCGCCAAGTGAATTGGCAGCTGGCCTGTAAAATAACCTGTTTGCCCCTCTGACTAACTTTCCTCATCAAAGTAAAGCAGAAATTTAAGGTTTTGGAAAGCAGACAACACAATCTATTTTTAGAAAATTACCCAGCATTGTAAGGGTCAACTTATTGGTCCTCTCCTCAATAAGGAGTTATTTCCGAAGGTACCATATTTAGTTTGGAATTATTACCCTCAACTCCGTGATTTCACTCTTCGACTCATCTGCAATAGAATACCTCAAAAACCAATGTGACTAAAGGAGAAATGGCTTTTGACAAGCAATTTCTCCTGTGGTTACAATGATTCCTACACAAAATTGGGAAAAACATGATTTGTTTATAATTTTATGTGCTTTATTATAAGACCCCATATCACTTCTCACATTTTGAAACTATCATCACACAATTTCCTTTGTCCTACTCTGAGTCAATTCATATGTTTTGCACGGTTGAAGTAGTCAAACCAATTTGACGCGATCGAAAAATATTGAAAAATTTTGGCATCGGGCAATATCTCCCCATTCAATAAAATAAAAGCTTCACATCAAGTTATTTTGGCTAACTGTTGAAGTTACACATATAATTGCCTACATGTGAATATGTGTACTCAATGTAGGTTTTTCCAAAGTTCTAAATATATTGTGTTATTCTTTGAGTCTATAAGCTTGAGATCAATTTATTGATTCGATACAAAGTTTTTAAAGAAAAAATGAATACATGTCAATTACCAAGTCCAATTTAGTGGCTTACCATTGTTAAGCCCTTTAAATACAATGAGAAGGTACATGTCCATTAATTCACACTCTGAGGATAACCCATTGCCCATTATAGTCGAGCTAAATTGAAAGTACCACCTGGCACCATACGTCAAGACTAAAAGAGCAAATCAAACATGAGTTTATTCATGATGTGGGGTCCTGCATTGCCCATTGGTTAAGGTAGTGGACTACTCGCTAGCACCCACAGGGTTTTCATCGACCCCAAACTTATCAAGTAAATGACCTTTCCAGGATATGACAGTTGAAGGTCATTATTTTCCATTCACAATTCCATATACAGTCAACTCGACAGTTTCGGATCATCGACAGTTCCGGATCATCTTATGTTTGTTGTCAAATTTCTATGAATGCAAATAAACTCTGGCCTTAAAAACTTAACAGTCATTTAGCATATTCATTTAGCTCTTGACAAAACCAAGATGACATTTCCTCTTCTGGTAAAGTGATCACAATCAATTTGGAACGGTTAATTAAGACCGAGACAAGTCACCGGAAGTTGACCTAATTTCACCGATATTTTTTTTCGGCGATTTAGACGCTCATTTAAAAAGATAATGTGCACTAAACATTGACATCATTTGTAAGAAAAATTATAATAGAATGTATTTATGCAAAATGTTCACGCTAAAACGGGTCTGGGATTGTATAATTGCATGCTGAATGAAGGCAGGTGAACTCGACAGTTTCGGATCACCTCTTTGATTTATAGGGGTCGTCTCAACATTACTTCCGGTCATTCTCGTACGCTCTTTAAAGTAAAAAGTATAATAATTCTTTAAAGGGAAATCGCACAAGGCATGTGTTTGATGAAAATAAAGTATTAAATTGATGATATTATTTTCTGTTCTTATTGTCTCTTTGTGAAGTTAACCCTTTTTACAATAAATGATATGACAATTAACGTGATTCGGAACTGTCACATTTGATCCGAAACTGTCGCGATGACCCCGATCTTGGTTTCTTCAAAAACTGAAAAATGGTAAATAAAAGCGGTAAATCATTGGTATGAATAGACAGAGGAAGAATTTTTCGTTAAATTCATATGTTGATTTCTACAGTCAATTGGTTGATACAAGAAAAAACTATCTTTTATCTATTAGTGATCCGGAACTGTCGAGTTGACTGTATAAGGGGTCGGAAGTCCCCTAAAATAGTAAAGTAGTGAAGGAGAAACCCTGCTCCCAAATTACGGTGCAGCTGTTAATTTGGGGTGTCATTTGACAAGACGGATCTGAGTCTGTCTGTTTTTTAAACAACTTTTCCAATCCTTGTAGCTTTTCTCTTAATGGTTCATTTTAGCCTGTAAATAATTTAACATATACTTCCACATCATAATACACTCTAAATGATCTTATCTGACAAAGCGCCTTAAAACACAATTCATTTATTCATTTGATGCTGGCTGCATTAATGTATTTTCCTTGAAACATACAATGAATCAAGGAAACACATTTGAAAACCCTTTTTCCAGGGTGCAATGCAAATTTGTTGTATGAACACAGCAAGTCAAAATGGTCATAGTTTTGATCCTTTGCAGCAGATACATTTTGAAAGTATAGCAAAAAGTAAAATTCAACTTTAAAACTGTCATTATTCAATGTTAATCTATTGTTTGATGAAAGGGCCCTGGGTGGCCCAGTAGTTCAGATGTTGGAGATGTAACCTAGTTGAACATGTGACCTTGATGGAAATTTAACCTGGTTTGACATGTAAAACAATGGGGCTGGGTTCCATCCCCACCAGTGCCCCCCCCCCCCATAAGAAAGTCTATTTCTTACATGCATTATATGCATAACGTCATGCTTATATTGATGCAATATGTGACATTATCAAATACTTTTTATTTGATAAAGCATTAAATTTTTATCTTGTTTGTCTTGGATATCTAGTTTCTCAATACTTATATTGGAATTGTCCGATTTCTGTGGTAGATGATTCTTATGGAAGATAAAGGGGGTTTAGGATCTGTTTGTTCTTTCCTTCTTTAACCCTTAACCAAACGCCAAATTTTTGACTGTCCCAAATTGAATTTGCAGACATTTCAAATTGTAATGAAATTGGAAAATAATCTTCTGATAGGGCAGAAAACATTGTTGGAAAAGGAAAAATTGCTCGTCACGAGCAATTTCTCCTTTTTCCACAATGTTTTCAAGAGTCGTCTGCAACAATGTGGTCAAATGTCTTAATTGTTTGGTAATGGGTTAGGTTAGGACTCTATATGATAATTCACATGTTGACAATTAAAGATGTTCAATATGAATAAAACCCATTGCATTGGCGAGGGAAGCAACCATACAAAATAATCATGCCTATCACTCCTTGAATTCTGACAGCGTAACATGCATCATTTGAGCCAATGTAAGCCCTTTCTTGTTGTATAACAGGGGCCCCTCGTAAAAGGTACCTTCCCATTTGAGAATTGCGCTAAATTCAAGCAGTTCTACCAAAACTCCAGCTTTTTGGTTTTCAAATGTCGGAATTTCATCATTACAATTTCCCAAAATCATCAGGCCAAGGCCTCATCTCAATTTAAGCAAAAAGGCCCAGGTTTTTTTGTATTGCATAGTAGGGGCTAATGCAAGACACCGTCCCTATTGAAAATTTCAATTTAACCTTTTACCAAACGCCAAATGTTTAACTGTCCCAAATTATGAGAGTTTGCAGACGACATTTCAAAGTGTGATTGAATTAGAAAAATAATCTGCTGATAGGGCAGAAAATATTGTGGTAAAAGGAGAAATTGCTAGTCAAGACCAATTTCCCCTTTTCCCACAATGTTTTCTAGAGTTGTCTGCAACAAACTGGTCAAATGTCGTTAATGTTTGGTAATGGGTTAAGTCATGCAGTTTTCTCAAAGATTGAAAGTCACACCAGCTTTTTTATTCCCCATATCAACAGTTTCAAAAAGTGCCCAAACTTAACGGGTCAAAGCCTCTCCCGAATTCAGTGGAAAAAAAAGCAAGGCCCTTAATTACTGTAGTCAGTATTCTTAGTTTTCATGGAACAAGAGTGTTACATGTACTTCTTAAACAAGTCTGCAGATTTGTTCACATATTTACAAGGTCCTGTAAAACCGATATTGGTACAACACCAACACCAACAAAATGGATATTTTCCTGATCCCTAAGTTTGACACTGCAGTAAATATCAGTCATTACTAGCATTTTCCTTGACCCTAAACTTGTAAAGCAAATGACCCCCAATTTCTGGATATGACCCTTAAAGGTCATAGTACCCATTCACAATTCCATAAATAAGGGGTCAAAAGTCCTGCAAATTTACATAAATCAAGGGTCAAGGGGAAAACCTGCATAACTTAATTGGTTTCATAGGTTATAATCCTTTGTATCCTTTGATAATGATCATAACCTCATTTACTGTTTTAACTGAATAGTAGATAACGCCAAACAGTGTTACCTCACTGTTTGGCACCAGTCCTCTCCTTTGTTTTTTACAAAAATACTTATTCTATCCAATCTAAATAGCCTTTCACAAGGTTCCCTTTTCCTCCATTGATGTACTATCCATGCTCAGTCCTTAACCCTTTACCAAAAGCCAAATCTTCGACTGACACAAAGATTTTGCAGACGACATTTCAAAATGTGATAAAAATGAACTTCAATCTTCTGATAGTGTAGAAAACATTGTGGGATAAGGAGAAATTGCCATATTTCCCACAGTGTTTTCTAAAGTTGTCTGCAACAAACTGGTTAAATGTTGTTATTGTTTGGTAATGGATTAAACTCTTAAGGAACCAGGGTATGATCATCTTGATTTTCTCTATTGGGTTTGCATTAAGAACCCTTTGCCCATGCCAACCATTGGTTAAAATTCCTTGTGAATCGGTCCTACTTCGTGCCCAGTCATAAAGTTGAATAAAGGAGGGTTGTCTGGCTGAATCGACTAGATCTCAACCTGGATCTGTTACTTCAAATCTTGTTGTAAACCCTTTTCCAACCTCTAATTTCACTCACTGAAATTAATTTCACTCATTGAAATTAGAACAGGGCAGTTAAATGCTATCATTCATCCTCTAGAGCAAGTAGTAAGGAAGTAATCCCCAAAGTAGCTTTTAGCTTTTGATTTATGGATTAAACTCTCAAAATATCAAAATAAGTCTCCCAAGGCATCCTCATGTAATTTTGGCAAATGCATAGCATACACTTTTGCATTTCAAAGTTTCAAGAACTACTTCTTTGGGTACAAAACCTCTGGAAGTAATCAAAGAGTGGTGTTGCAACAAATAGAGGGTAACTCTTGCAGTATTACACAACTTACTTGCGGGATTTACCTCCCTTGGACTACAATACCATTCCTGGTAGTCTCTATATACCACATATCCTCCCTCTGACAACTCTCTTTCAGCATGTAACTATCAATCAAGATTTGGAAATGCTTTTGATTTCTGAACAGAACCTCTTGCTCAAAAATGTCTTTAATATGTAGTAACTTATGTTGTTATTTAAAACACTTCAATCCTTATCTGTGGTTTGAAAACTTTGTATATCAAACAGCCTCAACGGTCTACATCCAGTCTTGGTTAACCCTTTACCAAACGCCCAATATTCGACTGTCCCAAATTGTGAGTTTGCAGACGGCATTGCAAAAAGTGATTAAATTGAAAAATGATCTGATAGGGCAGTAAACATTGTGGGAAAAGGTGAAATTGCTCTTGGCGAGCAATTTCTCCTTTTCCCACAATGCTTTACAGAGTCATTTGCAAAAACTGGTAAAATGTCATTATTGTTTGGTCATGGGTTAACAGGTTTTCTTTCATTCCCCTTCTTGTTTTGAGGGCTTTTGTATGGTTTTCAGTTTGTCTGTTTCCATCCACTTGATTTCATTTAGAGAGTCTCTCAGTCCCTTATACCAGTTTCATTGGACTGGTTCTTTTTACTCTATGTGAAAACAAACATTTTTTTCATACCCATTTCCCCATGCATTTTCTGGGCTTTCTCTCTTTATATAACAGGGGCATACTAAAGGCATCTTCCTAGTTGGAAATTTCTTTAAAATCATGCAAGTTTCTTAAAAATTCAAAGTTAAACAAGCTTTTTGGCTTCCCAATTCAGCAATTTCATTGTTAAAACTTCCCAAATTCAACAGGCTTAGGCCTCTTCCCAATTCAAGGGAGAATAGCCCTGATTTTCTTATTTGCTATCCCAATAACATTTTTTGTAACTTCTTCTCACCTGGTCTTAATGCCTTTGGACCATATTTCAATCACTTCGCTTTATACTGTATGGATAAGAGCCCCTTTTCCCAACTGCAGAACTGTATGACCATAAACTCTTGTGATTTTGAAAGTACACTGATTCTCCTTCTTAGAATCCAACTTTATTTTAACATGTATGAAACAGATTCCTACATCTCAACAATATGACCGTTCAACCATTTACGAAATGCCTAATTCCCAACAGCCTGTCCCAAATTGACCTTACGACACAGAGCAGTTAACCACGCCCACCGTAAATAGGGGAGGTCACTCTAATTTTCTCCGACATTCTGAGTGAAATAGCGTCAATGCACAAACTAGGATCCCTGTTTGACATTGCCGATGATTTCGGATATTCTTATTTGAAATCGGAAATATTCTTACAAAGTAAGCACATTGCCTTTATTGCTGGATAATATGTACATAGCATGACAATTTGTAAAGAAGATGGTATATTTTGAGCGTTAGCAGAGACATTTATAACAGCTCTGTTATATATCTCTATGGCGTTGGGGGAGTGATTTACCCCAGCAGTGTGGGGTCCGATCGGCACCAAACACGATCCGTCCAAAGTCCGATCAGACTCGGATCCGAACAACATTGGTCCGTTCGGCGCTGGTTTGACCGGACCTTCAAAATGACCGTATTTCATACTACTTCAAAACAGTTAATTTGCAGTATTTGCAGGTTACGAACAAAATTATCTCATTTTGATTCTTAAACAGTTTAAATTTTTATTTTACTAAATCGGCGTATATCCTGAATGATTCAAAACACAGACCTGCCAATTTTGTCATGTTGAAAATGGTATAATAGTGTTGGTCATTTTGAGATAATTGTGTTAAACAATTGCTGATAGGAACAATCACTATTTTGTTGTCAAATAAGTTAATAATCAAGACTTTCGAACATAATCTTTTGTATGCTACTCAATGGATGATTGTCGATTTTGCTACTTGATTACGAACTAAGGGTCATTTTACCAAACAAAATATTTTCAGTTGTTCAAAATTTAAAGAGTTTGCAGACGTCATTTAAATGAAGATGATGAATTAATACTTTTCTGATAGGGCAGACCATATTGTTGGAAAAGGATAACTTGCTCGTTAAGAGCAATTTCTCCTTTTCCCACAATATTTTCCCTAGTTGTCTGTAACAAAGTAGTCAAATGTAGTTATTATTTGGTAAAGGGTTAACAAACCTCGATTGTTAAAAAGGATTAAGGGTTTCGACGCTAATTAACATCAATCTGACACAATTGCACTTTAAGGTCAAGTCACAAACGCTTTATTGTTTAGCCGATCGGCTGTCTTTGTAATCAACCACTGTCTACCAAGAGTGTGTTTTACAACATATTACAGCAACATTAGATTCTTTAAGGTATTCGAATAAAGTTGCAACAAGGAGCTATGGATTTGTTTTGTTTTTAATAACTTTTAAATTTGGATACGATACATCGATCATTACAGGTAGGTGGATTGATGGGCTATAATAAGAAAGTTAATTAATTGTTTAAGGTGCTCTTAGGGTCCATTTAAAAACAAAATCAATTGATTAAAATCCAATTTGAAGAATTTGTATATATCCAACTGAAAACCATGTCCTCTCACAACATTATCGATCAATATTGTATTTTTAGTTAACATTTGATTCATTATCAAATGCAACTAATAACATTCGTCATTATGTGTCAATTCCGTTTTTTAAAAACAATAATTTTTCATTTTCAAACGAAGATAAAAGACAAAAATAAAAATTTACTAACATGTGAAAGAAAAAAAGAAAGAAATTATAGTTCATACTTCTATTCTTTACATCGTTTTATAAATTAACTGTTTGCATATATTTACTAATTGCGTGTAGATCTCAGTCATTTCACAATATATGTGTGACATATTTTGGAAACGGGATAAACTCTAATTCACCCACAAGTCTCTCCTTATACATAATTTCTCTATAATAAGTACTTAAACAATATCTTAAGCAGTATTGACGAAGAAAAACCACAACACAATAGTGCTATGTGTTGACGAAGTCGAACAGCGTGTCGGAGAAAATGGCGGATAGCAACCTAAGTGTTCGCTGATTGGTCAGTTCCAGCTGTCAATCAAAGTCTGTCGTAAGGTCAATTGAAAGAGTTCGCAGACGACATTTCAAAATGTGATGAAATCGAAAAACAATCTTCAGACAGGGCAGAAAACATTGTGGGAAAAGGAGAAAATGCTCGATAAGAGCAATTTCTCCTT
The DNA here is from genome assembly GCA_947846245.1 of Cerastoderma edule. NCBI lineage: Eukaryota > Metazoa > Mollusca > Bivalvia > Cardiida > Cardiidae > Cerastoderma > Cerastoderma edule. Next base: position 2,448,148 of record OX401419.1, read on the forward strand.
TTCCCATAATGTTTTCCAGAGTCGTCTGCAACAAACTGGTCAAATGTCGTTATTGTTTGGTAATTGGTTAACCCCTTATCACCATGCCCCTGTGATATTCAACTCACACTATATGATATCCCCTTCAAATTCACTCTATTCTTATATGGTTAATTTATTTTCCTCTCTACCCTTTCTTTGAGGTTAGGTTGATCTAAATCTAAACAAGTTTTTATTTTCTCATTTGCCAACGGCTCCACAGGGGTTTGTCCTGTGGTAGATTTTCAAAAGTGAAGGAATCTTGACACTTCTGTTGGTAGGGAAGCTGTTTCTTGCTATTTCAATAATATTCTGAACCACTTGTTCTGGAACATGATTTTCAAGGCCAATTCAAGAAATAAATATTGGCCTTTTTGTTTCTGTCTTAATGTTGAAATGTGACACAATTTCATTTCAATATTCATCTCCATGTTAGGCCACTATATATATGAACATCCCAGAGTTTTCAACTTGCCCATTCTAATATGGCTATTTATTATGTACTTCATTGAGCAATAATTCACAGCCTAGGGGTGTTATGATTACCCTGGTTTTCCATCGAGTACAGTCACCAAACATATTTTTTTTACTCTGATAGTAAGAATACCAATCTTAAATGGCCATCTTTAAAGAATATATGCTTTCATGACTATCAATATAGGATCACATGCTGTCAATTGTCTGATTTGCATGGCTGGTTCCGGATTCTCCATTTTCACCCCGAATTGGCCTACACTTTCTGCATGACCTATACATGTTCCTGGATTATACATGAGAATGACATTGTATGTGCTCAAACTCAATGACCAATGTACAACCGTTTTAGAAGCCATTATGGGAAAAAAATTGCCTTCCTTTAATAG
>OX401419.1:2449528-2571708 GCA_947846245.1 Cerastoderma edule
TCTGGAAATAGGTACCAAGCGAAGCGAGAAAAGGCGACCGTTGAATTGATGACAGGTTAGAAATTTGCATTTTATGTGGTAAACATGGAATATGTGGCATTGTTATGTTTTACAACCTAGTTGAAAAACACAACGATTACGATTTCCTCTCCGATCCCATTAGAATCGCATGTAAATATGTTTTTGTGCTTAAAAATGCCGGGCTGGTACCGCCAAAATAACAACGAAAGATGACAAAACGAACTCGATTTATCTTTTGTAATCCCCTGACGGACACTTTTGCACTTTATTTGGCATCTTTGTGGTCATATCGAACATGTACACAGGGGTTGGGTATAGCTTACGAGTGGAAATGCCTGTAAATTCCATTAAAGGAAAGTGGTTGGTGAACGGCGAATAGGTCTGTGTGTAATTTTAAGTGTACGGCGAATAGGTATGTGTGTAAGTTTAAGTGTACGGCGAATAGGTATATGTGTAAGTTTAAGTGTACGACGAATCAGGTATGTGTGTAAGTTTAAGTGTACGGCGAATAGGTATGTGTGTAAGTTTAAGTGTACGGCGAATAGGTATGTGTGTAGGTTTAAGTGTACGGCGAATAGGTATGTGTGTAGGTTTAAGTGTACGGCGAATAAATCGAAGGGTGTACGGCGTATAGATATGCACGAGCATCATGGAATTTGACTATTGAAGTTAAATGTATTAATAGATAAACTGTAAAGTTTGTATACACTATTTGAACGATGCAAACAGTCCCTTACACTTAACTGTATGACACAGAGCTATTTATCTGCTTTCAAGTGACCGAGTACTGTTGAAAATGTTGTCCTTTATATATCCATAAAGCGCTGCCCAAAATCTTTCAGTTAAAAGCCATACAGGACTGATACAGGAAGAACCGTGTTTCGAGATTCAGCAATGTTTTTTTTTTCACGTTGATAATAAAGTGTAAACTGACAGCATGTAGGGACTCTTCACTTTATTCTGGATGAAACCTTTAGTCTATAACAATCTACATCATATTCCAATTTCCTGTAAGGCTTCCTTTTTGCCCCCGCTAGATAGATAGGTTAAATTCCTTCCTGGATCAGCATGTAGTGATGATACATGCTAAATGGGGAAAACACTTTCATTCACCTAAGTGTTTTGTGCTTTATTCTCTGTGATGTAAAGGGGTAAAGTATTGTCCTAAATTAGGTTAAACGATTCTGATGATTAAAAGAAAAAAATCGCGGCATATGAAGTATACTTCAAATGAGAAAACCTCCTTTGTTCACTGTGTATGTACTAATATAACGTCCACCATCAAATTCACTCTATGACATATTCTTCTTTTCAGTTAACCATGGACGAATCACTCGATATATCAGCGTATTGAAATCAGCGTCTATAGCCACCATGGATGTGAGTGTGGATATCAAACCCGGGTCAAGAGCAACTTTAACAAACACCTTAAAAGATGTAGAAAAGTACAGGGTCCATTAATAAGCACACCTACTAAGCAAGTCAACAAGCCGTCTGACCATGCTAGGACCTTTATATGTGAAACGTGCGGAAAGGAGTATCAGACAACCTATGTACTATCACTACACATTAAAACTAAGCATGAAAATAAATACAAACACGAATGCTCCATTTGTGGAAAAAGATTTAACCAAACTGTACAATACAGATATCACTGCTCCAAGCATTTAAAAGTAACGGTAGACAAATGCCCACACTGTAAAAAGGAATTGTTCTCATATGGATCGCTAGGGCGTCACCTTAAAGTGTGTTCCGCACCATTAAAAACGTACAAATGTAATAAGTGCCCGGCCAGTTATGTACACAGATATCGTCTAGCTTACCACCAAAAGGGCAAACATCAACCGCCATCATACACATGCGATCAATGTGGCATGTGGTATAGTTGGCGATCGAGTTTGAAAGCACATATGAAACGGCATAGCGATGAAGCTTCGACAGCGACATGTCCTTCAAGTGACTCGGAAGGAGCAAGTAGCCCCTCAACTACGAACTCTCATTGTCATGTACTTTATTTACAGTTGTTTTCTCATTTTATTAATTCAAACACTCAGGAAGAGATATTGTCTCAAAGTAGAGACAAAACAAAGTATATACTTTTTGTTCATTTCATTATTTTTTATTTGTGATTATAGTTAATGTTGATTAAAAAACAAAAGTAAACATGGAGTTGATAGTGTCCGTATCACCCTACAATACAAATCTTTCAAGGAGTCGAGCATAGAAGAGTTTTACATTTCCTGTAACTTTCTTTATTTTTTAACTTTTTACCAATTGCAGACGACATTTGTTTTACCTGAAGCAGACGACTTTACAAAAGCTTCATGAACATATAAAGCACCTTTCCTTTCTGCTGTTGGGATATGTGAAAAGATTGAATAAGCATTGTTGCAAAATGAGAGATTGCTTGTGACAACCAAGTTCTCTTTTTGCCACAATGTTTTTTGAAAGTCATCTGCTGCAAGAAGCAAAAACCCGGCGTTAGGTGGTTATGTGTAATCTCCTATTTCTTTCATTTTGTTAGCGCCCCACCCCCTTTCTTTACATGTGCCTTGTCGTTAGACATGGATAAATTACCGTTTGTAAAAGGACCAAATCTGCATGGTCGTCCAACTGAATGATGGTCTAAATGTTAATGTCACATTTGATAACGGATCAAACCGTCTCCAACAGTCACAGGATTCGTTTCCGGTTTGACTACCTTTATAAACAGTTTTTAGTTATATTTCGATCTCCAGTGTAGTTATTTGGTATTTACCCACCAGTACTTTACATTATTCTCTACAGACCAATGAGACCACATGAAAATGAAAGATCAGAGGTGAACCACGGATAAGTAATATCTCATTGACTTGTTTGAAATGTTGGAAATATACCCATCTCTGGTATTGAAGACATGACCTGCGGTTCTAGTCAGTCACGTTTGAAATATGTTAATGGTCCTCGGCTCCATCATTCATAAACATTCATAAACATTTCGTTTCGCTCTTGTGTTTGCATCGAAGCCGTGATCCCTAAAAACGAAAGCGATACCTTACCACATATACATACAAATATGAATTGCCCAAACCCATAAATACATGCGACCCGGTATGGTATACTAAAATTTGATAGCATCGGCAGCATAGTATAGAGTAAATGAAAAAAACATTTTGAAAATTGACCATTGAAGAAAAATTGGTTTACATTCCAACAATTGAAAGGCAAAAACGATCCAGTGTAGACGGACTTTAGATACTTTAACACATTATGAATACATATTGCTTCAACTATTTTTATAACATATTTTACAACAGTGCAAATATCATTTTGTTAAATTTACAGTCACTTAAATTTAAGTAGCTTAGATCATGCGACCCGGTATGGTATACTTAAATTTGATAGCACCGGCAGCATTTTCTTATGATATTGAAAATACAGAGTAAAAAAAAAAACGTTTTGAAAATTGACCATTGAAGCAAAATTGGTTCACATTCCATCATTTAGACGCTAAATACGACAGATTATGGCGTTTGAAATTCCGACCAATTGAAAGGCAAAAACGATCCAGTGTAGACGGACTTTAGATACTCTAACACATTATGAATACATATTGCTTCAACTATTTTTATAACATATTTTACAACAGTGCAAATATCACTTTGTTAAATTTACAGTCACTTAAATTTAAGTAGCTTAGATCATGCGACCCGGTATGGTATACTTAAATTTGATAGCACCGGCAGCATTTTCTTATGATATTGAAAATACAGAGTAAAAAAAAAAACATTTTGAAAATTGACCATTGAAGCAAAATTGGTTCACATTCCATCATTTAGACGCTAAATACGACAGATTATGGCGTTTGAAATTCCGACCAATTGAAAGGCAAAAACGATCCAGTGTAGACGGACTTTAGATACTTTAACACATTATGAATACATATTGCTTCAACTATTTTTATAACATATTTTACAACAGTGCAAATATCATGTTGTTAAATTTACAGTCACTTAAATTTAAGTAGCTTAGATCATTAAACTTCCAGAGGAAACCAGATTATAGTCCGACTGGTGTAAATCATCGCTTTCCCGTAAGTTAAGTCTGGTCACTGATGTTATAATTTCGTTATCGAAGACAATTTGTCATCTACAATTCCTTGAAATTCATCATGCGTGTTTTGTGCTTCCAGGCGCTTTTGTGAATTATACCTAAGCACTTGATCCATATGTTTTGAAGTGCTGAAAAGCTTGACTCCAGTTTTCACTCCTATTTCCACCGTGTTTGTCTTTTTGATATATCCTGTTTGCTACACGATATCATCAAATGAAGCTGCCTTTATTGTTGCAGTTTCTGTAATTGCCCTGACAATGTCCTGTTTACTCATTTTCTTTACGTCATTGTAGACACGTCTTTGTAGCTCAAGTAAAGTGAGGGGCATTCCTTCACTAGTTTTAAACGCTATAGGAGCCAATTCTCCGTCGAATGCAACGACTGGTGTGTGAAATCCTTTAGTAAATAAAACATAGAGAACATCATTGATAAGGTTCCGCATAGACTGTACTGACGCTGTACCCTCTGAGACCATATGCGATCGGATATGCATGAAGAGTTTCAGATTTATAAGTTCTGTCTAACTTCACTTGCTCTCTGCACACACAGTTTATGACATTTATGAAGCAATTCTGTGCATCGCAATAGGTTTTTGCGCACATCTCTGAATCGTTTAAAGTGATGAACATCTGTATTATTTACATTTGTATGAAACAGTCTAGTAGAAGAACTATGTGGATGAACACGCGTATTTGCCGACTTTGATCTGACCTCTGCTACTAGTCGTACTTGTTCATTGCGATATTTCTCTATTTTGTCCTTAATCAATTCAATATTTGGGTGTTTTCTTTTAGGTATGTCATTCACATTTAATCTCTTTATTTCTTCCGATATGTAACTCCATAAATCGTCATCAAGCTTGTCCTCCTGAATAGTCGTAGTCTCATTTGAGTAGGAAACATACGTCAGTTTATCCGTCTTTAGTGCAAACATTTCACTAAGGATTTGGGGTATGTAATAACTTGGTATTGAGTAGTGCACAGGAGTACAGTAAACTTTATCAGGCAAAGGACATTGTATTTCAATTGCGAAAAGCACAGATGATGGGTTATCATTGCTACGCATGCTTCCATCCGTAACAAGAAGTGGTCGTTGATCTAATTCAGTTTTGTAACATCCTTCCTCAAAGACAATGCCATCTGGACAAAGGGCTGGAAGAACCGTTGACACAAGTGTTGCAACCGCATTACTTTCATTGGCAGTACCGTGGTCAAATTTCGTTGAAGATCTTCAGATACCGGCGGTGGCTCTCTTGACTTTGAGGACGTTTACAAAAATTCCCTCTGTTTCTTTAGACCATTTAACCCAATAGCTGTCTGAATCATGCTGCCTGTGACCAAAGACGACTTCCTTAATCTAAACAAAGCGTCTGATTTTTGTTTGATCACGGAAAAATCAACAACTAGTTCGTCAGTGTTGTTTTCCAAACAGACAAAATTTCCTTGATTCTGAAGATTGACCTGGTCTGAAGTTCTGATATATTAAGCTGAGATTCCTATTTGGGACAAACTTGTGCTGCATTCAAGACAATCGTCGATACACAACTCAATATGAACCAATGATGTACGTTTACTACTTATCACCATAGCGTATTGGCTTGATTTCCAATCCCCCTCAATCTTACTCTGTAGTTTTCCCAAGAGTAACTCTCTGTTCACTTTTAACTGCCGCAAGTCTTTTACCCGGTGTCCTACAAGAGTTACTAAATGTTTTAAACTCTCAGAAAAATATACTCTCTCGTCTTTAGCTAGTTCCATGCATTCAGATTTACCAAACGTTTCATAGCGTTCGACTCTGTTGTGCGTTTCCTCTATATATTGTAATTCCCCGTTGAGTCGCACTTGCTTCTGCTCATATGTAGGTTTAACTTCATACCCCCATAAGTCAACTTCTCCAGACGAAGAAGGGTTGAGTTTTCTACTATCTACACAACTCGTGTACGTACGTATTTGGCCCTTGCCTGTTAAGGAAATGCTATCTATCATTGATTGAAATATTCCAGGTTTATTTCCCTGAACGACTATTTCACCATCTTTGAGCAGTCTTCGATCGGGTACAGCGAAGTTTATCTTACTCGTTTCAGAAAACATCTTTCCAGGCTTAGCCTCCTCAGAAAGAATCTGGCCTCGGTGTTTCGGGCCGCCCATAAATCGAAGAAACCTCCCATGAAATAACCTCAGCCCAGTATTCCAAAACAGTTTTACTTCATAACTATATTGCATGTTGTTTGTAAAAGATTCTAAACCGATCCATCTTACTACATCTAAAAACAGCAAAAAAGCAATGTTGTTCAGTGGAAAGTGTTTTTTGTTTATCAAACGATTAAAAGCTACATATTCCTCAAGTTTTCCACTCTACCACAGGGAACAGACGATGCCAGGTAGTAATGAAACTAGACTAGTTCCCCGATAACCGAATCGTTGTCTTCCATTTCTTCGACCTCTAAATTTATCCATTCATTTTCCTCCTCATTTTCGTTGACATTTAGTGATTTGAACATTTTTTTAACAGGACTTTCCTTAGGTTGGATATTTGATTTAGAGACACGAATCTTCTGTTTTGTAGTGTCTGTTGTTATTACCCGGCCCTACTCCCGACACATATCTGGGATTATCTTAAAGCTAATCGTTTTTATTGAGCTTCCTCCGCGTTTCTTGAATCTCATTTCTTCACAACTATGTTTCTCCAATAGATGTGTGATGATCTTGCCGAAGAGGTCAACACCTTCCTTACAATAATAACAGAAAAACATGTCTTCCTGAAATTTAAAATATATAATATGAGTTTCATAAAATTCAGAAAATATGTGCACCAAACACACAAGGTACAACGCATCGTTTCTAACTGAAGTACCTCACACATGATCATGTGTGATTTAAAGTGTTAAAAACCAAATGATTGCCTTTAATTTGTAAAACATAATGAAATAAATACCAGCGGCTAGTCACTGTCCTCTAATTTTCAATGAAAGTTGCATTTAAAATCCTTTTTCTTAGAAATATAGATGAGCTATTCGCCGTACAGTTTGTTTTCTCCAAAACGCTATTAGCCGTACACCATTACAGCTATTCGCCGTACACAACCACGATTGCAAATCAATCAACAATAATTTACATGTCGCAACTTGAAAATTTTATGATCTTGCTTTTTTATGGTTTGAGATTTGATTTTGAGTAAGCATTTGGATTTTAAACAGCTGTGATAGTTTAAAACATAAAACACTTCCAATTCCGAGGAAGAGTTCTGGGTTCAAATCCTGGTCACAGAGTGAAAATCCTGCAAGCTTGAAAGCAATACTTATCATTTCTAGGTTGTATTATTTTAAGACAGAATATAAGTTTTAGTCGAAAAACATTCTTACGTACTGGTACTATCGGTTGATTGCACTGAGGTTTTACAAAATTTTCAACTGTATATCATGCATAATGCAACAGTCAGCGCATCTATCAATGTTCGTTATTTACTCTCACCAATCCTGCACAATAATCTTTTCAAGCCACTGACTTCTTTCACAAATAAACATGATTGATCACTTTGCAAAGACTAAGTTATTGTGCCTTAAATTCATTTAACATTAGAGAGAATATTGTATGAGCTGGGTTTTAAAAATCAGGACTCACAAATTTTAAGTTGAACACTCTGCAAACAGAGCTAATGAGTGTTGAAGGACATTATAATCTTCAGGGCTGACCGTTTTTTTTAATACATGTACATGCATATCGTCTCAATTTGGAAGGTGTGGATAATTTTACATTATATTGGAAGATCTTACAATAGTAGGGAAAAGTTATTGCTGAAACCCTAAAAAAGCCTTGTTTGATTGGTAAAGGGTGGACCAATTACTATATTCTCAGCTCTTTTCAATCTTTCTTTATTGCTAATACTTTTGAAAGCATTGTGACAAAAAGAGATTGTGGTTAGGTTGTGCAAAGTTTTCTAATGTCTCATAAGTTTAAATGTTTCACTTCGATAAGTGTTATAACAATGTCTGCTTTAAACCACACCAAGGAGGGTAAGGGTAAAACACATATTCCAACAATCAAGAATTCTATTTAAAACATGTAATGAACAATCTGTATTTCTCAGATTGTTTTTCTTCAATTATGCTGAAGAAAAGTTATTATTTTAAAACTTACACATGAATGGGTTTTATATCACATCAACATCATTACAGGTTATTGCAATGCCATTAGCTATCCTAAAGTCAGTCGGCAGACTATCTTTCATGAAAATTCTATTGCTGTCACCAGGATTTGAACTCACACTGGGAAAGATAATGTGATTTCAAGTTCTGTACTCTAAACACAAGGCCATGGAGGTCAAACTACACTCTATTTGAATATTACTAGATGTGAAGTGTTGATATTTTATGTAAAAGACCCCCAATATGAGGGTTCAATGCAAGACTATAGTAAGTGCTTCATGTTTAAGCATTGAACGCTCGAATAGCTAAGTTAGCAATGTGCCCAACATGGAACCCAGCGGTCCAAGGTCGGAGACCCAGCTCGCCCTGTATATTCTCTCAGATATTTTCTAACGTCTAGATGACACGACTTATTAGACTCTCACTACATGTAAATTATCTTCAAGTTGGAAAACAGTCAGCAGCTTAAACCTGTTTCTATGCAGTTTGGGTGAGTGAATCCAAAGCTCATGAGAAAGTGTGGTGACTAGGTAACATAACAGAAATAAGGCTTCAACATCCAATCAAAACCAACATGTTATATTCCTAATATAACATTACAAAGGGTTAACCCTTTCACAAACAATAACGACATTTGACCAGTTTGTTGCAGAAGACTTTAGAAAACATTGTGGGAAAAGGAAAAATTGCTTTTGCCACAAGGATTTCTGGTTTTTAAGTGGGTCGATGTTGATAGGAATGAATTTTTAATGCATTTTTTCCAATTTTACCCCCAACCACATGTCACATATCTATATTTTGTGATATATTAACCCTTTCCCAAACGACAAAGTTTGGACTGTCCCAAACTCAAAGAGTTTGCAGACGACATTTCAAAATGTGATGAAATTGAGAAATGTTCTTCAGATAGAGCAGAAAACCTTAGCGAGCAATTTCTCCTTTTCCCACAATGTTTTCTAAAGTCTAAAGTTGTCTGAAATAAAGTGGTTAAATGTCATTATTGTTTGGTAATGGGTTTACAAGCACCTTTGAACCAGTTATTCAAACATATTTATTCAACGCATCAATAGGAGGAGCACTAAGATATGGTTCTAAAAAATGAAAAAAAAAAACATGTTATAAGCAATTTTGTCTTTTGTTACAATGGCTTCTACCAAAGATCACAAAGGAAACAACATTGTTCATACCGTTGCGCTTTCTACCTTTTGCTAATATTTTCATTTTGGAAGAGTTAACAAAACATGAAGCCATTGCATGCACTTAAAAAAGTAGGCTTGTAGACAGAAATGACAGAAAGGATAAAACCTCAGTTAATATTGTTACCTAAACTGTGGTTGGGTAAAATATTTCTTATCCTTTAATTAAACCCAATGCTCAGTCTCTCATCTCCAATATAGCTACAGCATTCAAGTGAGAGTGAATTTGTAGACTTTTGATTTATACATGGATAACTCAGAATCAGTTAGTTTGTCTATTTCAAACTTATTTTAATATAATATGCAGCAGATAACTTAAGAAATCACATCCACCAAAGGAAAATTCTTGCAATATGAGTCTTTTTTTTCTCTCTGTGACACTATTCACATCTCCCTTGTCAATATATATATATTTCAAATTCTATATACTGGTGGTTTAATTTCATGATGTCATTCTATTCCACTCCTGAAAATGAGTAAATCATTGCTCCCTAAGAACTTTTTTATAGCTTGGTTTGATGTGGATTGGTACACAGCATTTGAGCTGAAACAAAATTCCTCAATAACGACATTTGACCCCTTTGTTGCAGATGACTTAAAGTGGCATAATGCTCATTTTTCATGGTAAAATTAAGTGAAAAAAGCTATATAGGCCTATAAACTGTCAAAGATAATGTCAAATGACCCACTTTGCAAAGCTGCATCTGACACGAGTTCGAAAAAATTACCTTTCAAAATATCATTTTCTTAAGACTGCCCCAGTCTTTTTAGGAAAACGAAGATGCCGGACTACATTGCCGATTTGAACCGAACACGCGATTTTTCGATCTCCGTGAATCCCGTGGTTAATTATGTATGCAAACGACAACGAGGGAACCGCAACAACAACACTAATAATGGTTGACGAGGAGAAAACAAAAATACCTAAGAAGAGAAAAAGGACTGCAAAAATGACAGAGTCCGAAAAGAAAAGATGCAGCGAGACACAATGTTTCATCGTTCGGTGTATTTTGGTTTTGGAGTAGATTAAATTACCCTATATCAACGACACCGGAAATAGCTACCAAGCGACCAAACGATACATGCGTGGAATTTAGTCATTTTTTTCTAAATTCATAGAAATTTAACTGCTGTAGAAAACTTTAAATGAACCAATATAATAAGAAATAATTATGCATGCTTCTAAGTTAAAAATGTGGACATAAGTCGCAAAATCTTTGAATTTGACATGTAAAATGAGTGCCTGGTACCGATGAAAAGGCAACTTTGCTTGACATTTGGATCCTTTTTATGGACAAATACACATATACATACACGGATGAGCTGCCAATTTAAGGCGCATTAACGCCCAATTCCATGTTCCAAAATGTATCACTCTGTGTATAATGTTAGAGGATTTATTCCAAATTTACCATTTGTTGTGGTGTACGGCGAATAGCTGTAGTTATGTACGGCTAATAGCGTTTAAAGAGAAATAACCTGTACGGCGAATAGCTCGTTTGTACTTCTGAGAAAAACAGGTTTTTAAATGCACGTTTCAATGACTTTCACTGAACGTTACATAACAGGGACTATCCTGTGTTAATTACTTAATCATATTTTACATATTTAAGGCAATTGCTTTTTGACACAAGTAAAACGGCACGGATCTTGTGAGGTACTCCAATATGGCAGGGGGTGTTTGGTGCGCTGTTGTCTGTTGCATCATATATTTTTGAATTATTTCCGGAAGACATGCGTTCCGATTTTTCTAGTTAGGAATGTGTTGACCTGTTCTACATGTAAGGTTATATCTCATCATTGTATTTCAATTACGCATTTGCATCTATAGACCTACCCCTTTCAGGGATTGACAAGTACTTTCTGTTAGAGAAATTCACCATATTAATGGCTTGTCCCCATGTCTTGACATCTAAGTATTGCATAGCCGTTTATGCATGATGGAGCCGAGGGTCATTAGCTTTAACGTGTCTGACTTGGAATACAGGGGTCATGAGTTCAATACACGACTTGGGTACAATTACGACAATTCATCAAATCAATTAGACATGGCCTATCCATCTTTAACAACTGATCGTTCATGTTGATATAGGAAAACAGTCAAAGACTCGGAAAGAATACTGTGCAGCACTGGTAGGGAAACACATAGTTGATATTCCGACGAGCTTAATATAACTGTTTTGATCCTTTATACAAGCGTTAATTTCCCCATGTCTTACGGTTTGGCAGATTTCCAAAAAAGGGATGCCTATCAAAATGAAAGTACGTGCATTTAGTTATTCGTGTTTTGAATGTACAGCATAAACGTATTTCGACTCAGAACCCAGGATTTAAATAATAAATAAAGTTATAAGAATGGTCAAACTCCTCCTAGCTTGAATCATGGAAAGATTACTGTTATAAGTGATATGGCACAACATAAACTACACGTATACTGATACTAAAAAATTACTAACATCACACACAAATCAACAAAAAAGTATAACTCGTTGGTCTCTAGTTAAATACATCATTACTTCTTGAGTATTCGTATAAACAAAATTAGTAAAAACGAAAAACAAAAAGCAACAAATGATAAAAATGGATATTAAGTAGGCCTACATGGCAATGTGTTTGTGAAAAAGAATTAATCATATGTGCTCCAGTACCAATGTTTCAGGGGCATACAACACTGTAACTGTTTTTGAAACAATTAGTCGCAATTGTTCCAGGAATAACTGATGACTCATATTCTGATAATATATATATCAAAGAACATGTAGCGTTATTCTACAGTTTAACACTACCTTCAACAATATTTTTTGTTTCAAACATATTGCGTAATGCATATCCTTTAAGATTACGTAAGTATTACCAGGAATTAAACAGTATGGCTGACTATTCAAAGATGCACGCAAAGCTTAAAGGAAGCTTTTCGGCGTACAAATCGGATAAATCTTCTTTATGTCAAAGCCATACATGTCGGGATTGGTCAGTGGCCTAACATAATGACCCTACTCATATAAATACAGTTTCCATCCATCCTCTTAGGTAGTAATACATGTGTAGGGTACAAATAAATTGTTATTGATATACCAACTTGCATGAAAAGACTTAGCCAAAGACTGACCCATACGCCCTTGTGAGTAGTGCAACTTTCACAATAACAAATTTGTGTTTATATTTGCTGGTTATGATTATCTTTATAATGCAGCGAAAGTCCTATAGCCTGCACAATATTCCTTTCATCAATTGTCACATAAAAACGTCCTATAATGAACAGAAGGCGTGGTGACATTTTTATCCAATGTACTCGTTGATGGGCTAGATATCTATTACATCTTTTACAGTGTTGTTGAAATATCGTCTGTCCTTTGTCGAATACCCTCACTCGCACCCATGTTGGCTGTGAATGCAAATCTCCAGCTCCGAAAATTCGAGCGATTTTTCTATGGTGAACTGAAAAGGAGAAGATATCAAAATATGGATTTTGTTGTAGGGGGACTCTATTTCAGTGCATACAGTGACCAATGGAGATTCTAAATTTATTTCAGACGAATTTATGATGGGGCACAGAACTCACAATTGAAGAGAATTTGTTATTTCGAATCAGCATGTATCGTCCGTGCATTCTGATCCAGGAAGGTATTTTACACATCAATATCGGGGACACAAAGAGGACTGGAAATCGGAATATGCCGTAGATAAAAAGTTTCAACCAGAATGAAAGTGTATTGTCCCTACATGCTGACACATTACGCTTCCATATCATCATGTAGAGAATAAACATTCCTGAAGCACTAAACATGAGTCTTCAATGGTCAGTCTGTATGACTTTTAACTAACTATTTGGGACAACGCTTTATGGAAGTATAAAGGAATTATATTTTCAACAGCTCTCGGTGACTTGAAAGCGGACACATAGCTCTGTGTCATATGACCCTGTCACACTACAACGTATGGACTTAACGTATGCCGAACGAATGATTTTCTTTTGAAAAAGTGTCCATACGCCGGCATACGTCGACCCGGGTACCTACAAATCAAATTTGTTGTGGATTGGTCGCATACATAACGTATACACAACGAATCTAATGTATACAGAACGTATGTCCAACGTACCTCCAACGTATCTATAACGTATGCTTAACCTATGAAATATACGTCGTCATACGCTCAAAAGTTTTGAACATACCCAAAACATTTTTTTTTGTCTCGGCGTTCATGAACGTATGACAGCGTATGACAGCGTGCTGATAACGAACACCTAACGTACCCCTAACCTATATCAACGTACACCAACGTATTGGCAAAAAATCTCATACGCTGGCATACGTTAAGGCCATACGTTGTAGTGTGACAGGGCCAATAGACACTAATGTTAGTGCCAATGCTAAACGCCGTACACCCTTCAACCTATACGCCGTACATTATTTCTTAGACACAGACCTATTCGCCGTACACCACCACTTTTTTCTCATGGGGTTTACAGGCGTTTTCGCTCGTAATATATATCCATCTTCTATAATATATATGTTCAGTATGTCACAAGGGAGCAAAATAAAGCGCAAAATTGTCCGTCAGGGGATTTAAAGAGATATATCGAGTTCGTTTTGTCAATTTCCATTGTTGTTATGGCGGTACTAGGTCAGAATTTGTTAGCAACAAAAGGTATTTAGAAATGATTTTAAAGGGATCAGATACGTAATATCGAAGTCGGCGTGTCTTCTGTCCAAGTTGTAAAACATATAACAATGTCACAAAGTGCATGCTTTCCATACAAAATGCGAATTATTAACCTGTCATCAACTCAGCGGCCGATTTTTCTCGCTTCGCTTGGTACCTATTTCCGGTGTCGTTGATACAGGGTGTAAATGGGCAATCCTTAGAAGGGAACTGAACTTAAAGGCACATAAAAGGAGATGAGTACAAAGAAATTACTGAAACAATATATGTAATTCTTTTATTATGTTCATAAACGTCTTGAGAATTGATTTACGAATGCATTTATACCCTATCAAATAGACGCCTTTAACATAAGTTATTTTGTGCTTGAAATATAGCTGTCTCCAATTCATTCATGTTTATCAACAACTTGTTTGTTTACATATTCAAAATAACGAATTCTGATTTGTTGGTTCAAACATTTGTGTATCAACTGTCAATGTCAGGGGTCAAGAATCACACAATATGAATTATTAAACTTATTAATCTGGGTTATTTCTTGTTGTCTTTCACGTTTAAGTTGTGCTGATGGTAGGTTTTGATGATAACTATTTGAATCTGACCAAAGGTTTACCAAATAATATACTTTGATATAGCATTAATCTCCTTTAATGTGCCTTTAAAAGGCGATCGTGAAGTGGCGACTTTTTTGACAGACAAGTGAATGTTTACTTCTTACGTATTTCCATCATATGACCACAGACAAAGATCTATGTCTCTGATGTACCCAATGCCAATGTTTGACCCTGCACTTATTATCTTTATCTTTTGACTGGATGTTCAGTCTTCAATCATAGGGGAGGTCGAAGGTTTGAGCCCCAAAGCAGTTTGGACGAAAAATGTCTTTCGGGGGACTAGTTCCGAAATGGCAAGTTCGTGAGGCTTAACTGGAAGAATTTTCACTAGGAGCAGTACTGTTATAAAGAAAACCTTTACTTTTTACTTCATGACACAGTTTGATGAACCTAAAGCAGAAGACGTCACCATTTACTCCACAATACCTCCCTTGTTTACCCAAAGACCTAATAAACATTTATTAGGTCTTTGGTTTACCACATCGGCCGATTTCCAAGTCGCCAGACACCACTGTGTCAAAAGGAGAAAATTGCTCAACATGAGCATTTTATCTTTGGTCACAATGGTTTCCTACTCAATATTATACATGTGTTGTTTTTGTTTTAAATATGTGTTGTCATGTGATGTGGCTTCCACTTTTGAACAGTCAAAGGACATCGTTTGAGTAAACCTTTGGAATTCTGGATAATTCTCAAAAATATACGTTTTTGTCGTCTGCTTTCTAAAATATTAAATGTCTGCTTAATTTTAATGAGGAATGATACCAAGAGTAGCAAATAGGTTAGATCACAGACCAGCCGCCAATTTACTTGGCGGCTGGCCTGGATCCAACCTATTTGCATAAGCATGACGCCTGTTTCCGGTCTTTAAGGGTTAAACTTATTTATTTTACATCGATTGTGAAGGAAGCTTTAATCTTATTAAATTCACTCTGAATGACTGCTTCCTAGATACTAAACTAGTACCCGTGCAGATTTGTGGGGCCATCATTTGGCGAATTGGAAAAGAATCCTCTGTTATTAGCTTAAGGAAAAATGCTCATTATTGGCAATTTCTCCTGATATTTTCTGACTATAATTTTATATGGTTAGTGTTATTTCAAATCGAGGTTTCAGTGCAATACTATTCAATACACTCAGCATCGGCAAACAAAACAGAAGAAACATTCCAATTTCCTTTTCAATTTTATTTACTAAAGTAAACCATCAAAATAAATAAACTTACAAAGAAAGCTAACTCCTAATGTGGAATACTATACACTATTTTACAAAACATTAATCAAAACTAGCAAATTAAGGTATCTTATCTATATTACAGTTAATTAACTATTTGCCATAGAAGCTATAGATAACTAATCTCAAGTCCATGTTAAACACAGATTTATGCATTAAGTCTTAGACGTTTGTTCCTTATCTAATCATAAATGTGAAACAAAATCCATCCCCCTGCAAAGGAGTCAAGACATTCATTCATGAACAGATATGAATGGATTATGGCCATTCATGATCACAAAGTTTTCCTTAAATACACTCATAAATTTAAAAACATGATGACGAGTGTATATATGGACATGAACATGTCCATGAATATGTTGCTGAACAAGTTAATCAGCTCAATAAAAATGTTCTGGAAATTAAAGAACATGTTCCAAAACAACAATGTGTTCACAATCAGCCATTTGTGTTCATGTCTGTCCATAAATACAGTTCTTCAGTCCTTCACAGGGACATGGTTGTATTTAAAGAACGATCATCCTATCATATCAGAATGTCTTCAATTGGGTGACAACCATGAGATAGACTGATTTCAATCTTACAATTTGTGCTAGATAATTTCAAGATAATAACAAACTTGTGCATTCTAATTCAAGCGCAAA
The DNA here is from genome assembly GCA_947846245.1 of Cerastoderma edule. Classification (NCBI taxonomy): domain Eukaryota; kingdom Metazoa; phylum Mollusca; class Bivalvia; order Cardiida; family Cardiidae; genus Cerastoderma; species Cerastoderma edule. The sequence goes on from OX401419.1 coordinate 2,466,138, forward strand.
CTAATGAGTTTATACATATGTTTAATAAATTAAGTTGAATACAACAAGTATCACAGATAAAAACACCTTTATATTATTATCACATTGTTATTGAAGTTATAAGTTACAACACTTAAACAGTAATGAAGCACACATCTTAATCCTTTCCCAAACAATAATGACATTTGACCACTTTGTTGCAAATGACTTTAGAAAACATTGTGGGAAAAGGCGAAATTGCTCGGAGCAAGCAATTTTTCCTTTTCCCACAAGGTTTTTTGCTCAATCAGAAGATTATTTTTCAATTTCATGACATTTGGAAATGTCGTCTTTTTGAAATGTCGTCTTTTTAAAATGTCGTCTGCAAACTCTTTCAATTTGGGACAGGCGAAAATTTGTTGTTTGGAAAAGGATTAACCATTTCAGAAAGACTTTGCAAGATTCAGATTTATCTAAGAGAATCTAACCTATAACCTTTCCAATAGTTTTCTAGTTGAAATGAAGTCAACATTTAATTCAAAAATATTTCATAAGCTTGACAACTTTTATTTTTCACAATATAAACTTCACTTCTTTATAATGTAAGATTCGAGATTAAATCACAATCACTTTACAAAACATTCTTTCCATGTTTCATACACATACAACAGCCTGGTGTCACTGGTGAGAATTAAACCTCCCACTCCCCATATTACAAGTCTTCGCATTAACCACTGGGCCACGCAGGACCCACCAGGGTCAAATGTCCACCTAAACGCACTATCTCACTAGCATCAACATGTTTTGTCCATCCGATATTTCCGTTACCAATGATAATGTTCATCTGAATTCTGCATCAATCTATCAATAGCATCAATGGGTATTGGGCTCACATAAACTCAAACATATTCCAAGGTCAAAAGCATCAAAGGGTATTGTTCAACAGAACTTGATACTATTTCACAGTGTATTGTATCACAAAGTTCATGATCATTTGAACTCAGTGTACCATTGTCAATACCATGGTATCTATGTTCAGCTACTCTCCCTTGTGTCCCATTTTACTGTGTGTTTACTGTAATCAATATAACTCTCTTGTTTGGTATATGAAGACTGGCATTGTCTATCTCCTTATACTACTGGCTGTGTCCTGAAAAGTAAAAAACATTGACAATCATTCATTACTTAGCAAGAAGTTCTGAGGTTGCATCAGAACTTTATTGATTATCTCATGCAGATTCATAAACATGTTCATGAATGTATTCAGGGGCATGAATATGCCCATGAATACATTCATGAACATTTTCTTGAGATTCATGAACATGATTTTGCTGTTCATGAACCTTTCAAGGAACAACTTTGCGTTCGTGAATTGCCATTTTCTTTCATGTCTGTTCATGCAGTACATGAAAACAGTTCTTGGATCTTTCGCAAGGGATCTTCTGAATATTGCCCTCAATCTTAATGATTACATGCGGTTTCTTGTTTTCCTTACTTTTATAACATTTTACAAAAATGGCATTTCTTTTGTACAAAAACTATTAGTTAATATATAACAGTCTTAGTCAAAAAACTATTAAAGAGCACCCTTGACTAGTTTGACTCCATAGAACACATTTACAAGAGTAGAACCTCTAGAATGCCATCTAAAACCCAAACATCACCCTCAAAATAAGCAATACCAATAAAAATAATTCAATACCCAATATACATGTACCTATTTTTCACTAATTAACCCAAATGAAGTGGTTAACAAATTAAGAATATATAGTTAAGTATTGGATCTACAATTAACTAGAATAAACTTAATATGTAAATATCTACTAAATGTACATCTGAATCGAGAACATAACTTAAAAGAAGAGTTATTGACAATTAATAAGTAGAAATGGAACGAGGTTTGAAATGCGAAATAAGAAAGACAAGTCATGTAAAAATATTTAGTACCTTTGAAATATGACAATGAATTATAAAGAATTTGTTTCTGGATTTTAAAATAGTGAAGGAAGTACACTCAATGTGCCTCGTTATCAAAATGGAAAGGTTGTTGAATTAAATTTGGCAATTTAGTTTTAGAAGAAAAGAATCTTGATCAATATGTGCCATTGGATAAATTCTCTTTTGGCAGATTATGATCCAAATGTTCTCTTCAGCAAAAGTGTTTATAGTTGTTTGTATTAACATCTTACCACCTAATGCCACATTCTTGCATCTTGCAGCAGACGACTTTCAAATAGCACTGTGGCAAATGGAGAAATTGCTTGTCAGAAGCAATTTCTCCCTTTTGCCACAATGCTTCTTCAATCTATTCACATATCACAACAGCAGAACAGAAAGGTCTTTACCATGTTTACAAAGAGTTTTCTACAGTCATCTGCTCCTAATAAAAAAATGGCGTCTGAAGGTGGTAAAGAATTAAGAGTTAGAGCAGTTTCTAGGAAGTGATGGAATCTAAACCAAGTGATAGATCAAGAATATCAATAAGGTAAAAATGTACAACTTTAAGAGGATGAGGATAACCCAACATGAATGATCAAGGTCAGCCTGAACCAAAACTCAGTCTGATCAGAATCTGCAATGTTCTACATGTAACGTTGTACACTTTTCATATCTTTATTGCTTACGGTAAATAAAAGAGATAGACCAATATTTAAGTCAGGAGATACATATTTGTTTAAAGAAAAACACTTGTAAAATAACATGTCTTTTCTGATTCTTTGAAACAACATACATTTTCTGGTAGTCTCTTCATTCCATTTTTTTAGCCCATTTTGTTTGCACTCCATATGATGTTTGGCACAGTATTTTGTAGCATCATATGATGATATGATGGCAGTGGTTAATGTAGTAAAATATGTTATTGACCAATCAGAATAAGTTTTTTTATCAACCTACTGCAAACATGATCAGCAGAGAAATGTTCATTCCAAGCTTGTAAGAAATTGACCTATTTACATGGAAAAGTTTAATTTATCAATTCCAGAGTGACTTATAAAACTGAGCATATCTCTTTTATCACTTACTTGCTACCAAACAACACTATCTTAAATTTTGTAGAAAAAGGAGAAACAAACTGTATCTCCTTTTCCAACAATATAGACTCTCCCATCAGAGGAGTACACATATCTCCCATATTTATTGCAGTTACAAATACAGTCATGCTTCTTAAATTTCTTCCAATTTGGAATATCAAAGTATGGGTTGGTTGGTAACAATTTAACTTAATAAGGTAGAGTCAAAGCTATGTGTACATATAAGGCTCACCCGTTTCTTCCTTCTCCGTCTCTATTCATACAGAAATTGTGTCATAATAATTGATTGATTATCTTATAACATTCCATCAACTGTATCTAAATAATGCTTCTTATGGATGTAGGAATACCCTTATGTTCATTAGGAATCTATAAGAGTTTTACACTACAGTTATATGATCTAATCTATCCTAAATGACTTCTGTAAGCCAGGAAACTTCCTCTCAATGAAATCCAAATCTACCATTACAGTGACTTCAACCCTTGCAGTGAGGGACCATGTGGTATCATGTTCTGTGCTTTCATCACACTGAGGGTAAGCACACAAATTACATTTAAAGATTTTCGTTGTTATCTCTGTAACTCTTTCTTGTCCCATAATCGTTTATTAACTTTTCTACAACAAGTCCTATAAAAAAGATGCATATGAAGAAAAAGGGTTGATTTCACATAATAGCAATTGTTGCATTAAGATACAAGTTGAAATCGGACAAATTGTGCATTATCCAAGAGCTTGCTCACTTCTAGAAAAGAAATACACACACTTACACTGTATATATAAATAAAGCAATGAAAAATTGAAAGCAACACAAATTATTTGATTGAGACCTAAAGTGCAAACCATTATCCTCCCCTTAATAGTTCAATTGTTACAATGATAATCCTACATAACACTTTGATTAAAGTCATGAGGACAGACATATGCTTGAATAAGATCCAGAGGTAAAGTTTAGAAGGAATGTACCAAACATATGTATGCATTGTATCAATTACTATTCATAAGACCCTGTATTGTTGGCACCCATATGAACTATCAATTTATATGGGACCCAAGTTCCAACATTATGGGACTTGGAGAAGAAATGAAGAGATTGACAAAGGGAAAAATACTTCTAATATTGAGTTCTCTTGCAGCCCAAAATAGTGGTGCACAACCCATAACCCATATATTTCAGGAAAGAAGTGTTGCAAACAAGTGCAGGATACCCTTTTCCTTTCATTATTAACAAATTTTGCTTTTGTCACAATGTTTTTTTAAATATCATCTGCAGTAAAGGCAGGTAGATGTTTTCTTTAGGGAAAGGATTCAACACACAAGAATATATACATATAAAGATGAATATATAGTCACACATGAGAGCAAGTGTAGAATTGCGGTCCCGAGAACACATGCATCTAACTTACATATGTATGCCATGAGTCGTTTGTTATGAGAGGAGTATTGAGCCAACCTTATTTTGCTCCCAACTTCGTTATCACTATCCTATACAAGGGTCAAGGTTAGAACATTAAGCTAAGATCAAAACTTTGTACAAAGGTCAAATACCAATGACCTTGAAAAAAACCAAAACTATCACATCTTTACATTAACCCTTTCTTTCATATACAGTCAATCATGTTTTAATCACCTATGGTCAAATGGGATAAAATCCTGACGTAAGAGACAAATAACAGCTAATACAGATGTCCAAAAGACCCTTTCTGAATGACTTGCACACACTGTATTAAGATAGCATCAGACTAAACAATCTTTCACACACTGTTAAAGAGTGGTCACTTGAAAGAAAACTGATTGTATAATTGTTTTCTAAAGCAGACAAGTAAGCGTACCAATGTAACCAAAGAAGATATTGCTCCTTTTTAGCAATATCTTCTTAAGTCACAATTTTCTTTCATCTTAGTCATAAAAAATTCCATATTCTAAAGTTGACATCTGAAGTTATGAGCTGACAAAAACTTTTCATTTGAAGGAATGGGTTTAACCACACCATTTAGAACCATTTTCAAAATAAACAACAAACGTCAAACATTTTTTTAAGGTCAAAGCCAAAAAAAGAACTCTGTAAAAAAACAAAACAAAAAGTCCTTTAAATCTCACAAAGTAAAACATCAAAATGATCAATCCCCTGATGACATTTTTGTTACATTGAGGCAGGCAATATCAATATAATTTTGTACTTGATTTTTGGACTAAGGGTGCGTCAGCACCTTAGTCCATTGAATTTACATACCACTTTTTGCGGGAAGGTACTTTATCGATACACAAACAGCCGTCTGACCCCAATTGCTCATTAAACATCCGCCTTCACTTTGCAGACTAATACCTTCTTGGAACTAGGAATGTAGTCCGGATTTACTTGCTTTGTTTTGCTCTATATCATTAAAACTGTTGCCTAATGGGATATTGTAAAATTTCCAGATGTTCGAAAAATAGACTATCCTATTTATGACTATTTATGTCTCTGTTCACAGAAATATTAATTATAGTAATGGTGGTAAAAGGAGTAGCTGTTTTCCTCGAGATGTTGCCCAAAGAAATTTTCAAATGTATCCTCAATCATCTTGCTTTAAACGCACCTTAGTCCTTCAGCGCTATCAGCACTTTGATTTTATAATGTAATATACAAAAACAAGACCATAATGCTTATGAATAATCAAAAGGGGATAGTCTTTAGTGCTTGAAAATTCTTTAATAAGAATGTTACCAACTGCTAGGTCAGACTAGTATTTAATGCTGGTTTCAATGAAATTTCAACAGTATCAGAACACACCTTACTTTTCAACCCATATAATCAGTCAGTTTGAAGCAAAAAATAATCTGTCTCAAAATGATTTTACTTCATTGAAATGTTGCCTGATCCAATTAAAATGTACAAGGTGATTGATCATGAGTTAATCAAACATAAACATTAGACATGATATGGCCAGGAGCAGGAGTAATATACCTAATGGTTTAAATGTCATCTACAAACTGTTTCAATTTGGGACAGTGCAAAAATTTGGCATTTGATAAAGGGTTAAACAGGTAAGTAGGTCAAGTGTCCTAACTGATCAGCCTGAACACTTGTCAAGGACAGATCAAGGACAATAAAAACAATTTGGCTCACAAAAGTTATCTGGTTCAAAGGAAAAAAAATCATCAACACTTTCGTACAATTGAAAGGGCATTTTCATGCATAAAGCTTTCTTCATAATGACATTTTTTTCTTTGGTCACAATGCATTCTTGTACCATAATAGCAATTTCGTTTGCCATATTTCAAAATTGTCATCTGATGTTGCTTTCTCTTTAGGTCTGTAACAAGCTCCCATAAAAACGAAATTGGTTAATTGTCAACCTGTGCAATTTTACACAGGTTGTAATTGCAAGAAACCTGCAAATGCCCTTAGGTATATCTCATCCCAAGTTGGCCATGAACTGTTAACTCACACAGTATCTATATTCTGTTTACTGTCCAGTTAAAAACTTAACCTAGGAAAAGTAAAATTCCAGTTAAAACAATCAAACTATCAATACATCAAACCATGCAGAAGGGAGTTTGTATCGAAACAGACAGACTTTCATTAATATGTATATGTTGTCATGGTTTTGTGGTAGTATTTGTAGAATATTAATCAATTTGGACTCAAATCCTTTAAACGAATGAATTAATATCAATGGCAATTTTTGCTCTGTTCAGATCAATGACTCAAGAATTTATGACTCAAAACCAAAGCCATAAAAGCTTAATTTGCCTTCTAAAAAATCCTTTAGTCCAAATTGGAAATTCCACTTCTAATAATTTGGTATCAATTTCATTACAAAGATTATTTCAATGTACAAGGTTCCATAAGGAAACACAGTTTTTCTTGAACTCTATTATCCAATTTATGATTCTTTGCCTTTTGCATTGGTTGACATATTGGGTGAAGGGGAAATTCACCCCCTTCATATTTTGATATACAACATATAACACACTGTTGTGTGTGTGTGGGTGGAGGACGGGGGAAGTAATTGTTAATCAAAGTACAAAACATATGGTTACTTTCTTATTCTTTTATCTTCTTGGTAACAAAACCCAATCTTACTTCGAGTAAGTAATGAATGTGTAATTAACCACTACTACTCCATATTATTTCACAAAAGTAGTCTATAATAATCACTTAATTAAAAGGAAAAATTGCTCTTTAAGAGCAATCTAGAATTCTGTCACAATGCTCAATATTCATAATATCATAGAGAAGTCTATTTTTATGCTACTTTTGGTATCTGCTGTAGCTTTTATCTTTGACCATATTCTAATTCTCTAATAGAGGAATGGGTAAATATTCTAATTCTCTTATGGAGGAATGGGTAAATATTCTATCATTTGACCATAGCTGTTAATGCTCCTTGAAACATCATTTATTCATTCATTCTTACTCAAATAAGATTGGGTAAAAAAACAAACATCAAAAGGGGGGTTTCACACGCATTTTGTTTCTAGCTAATTGGCACATCTCAAACCTTTTAACTTTTACTCTAGCCGTCTCTATATCTTTATTTACTTATCCTTACAGGGATATGACTAGACTGAAAGAAGTGCAATATAGCATTTGGGCCACGTCACGGGAAAAGGGGCACTCGGACATAGCAAACAGTGTAGCCCCAGACCAGCAGCCACGTCACTGACGTGGCGGCTGGTCTGGGGTTACACTGTTTGCCATCTTAGAGGACATCCAGATATACCTTTAAATAAATACAAATGATAACTGTCGTGACTAGATGCTGGAATAATAGCGCTAAGAAAGAGCTGTGTCAGCAGTTTTTATTTATGTCCGAGTGCCTCTTTTCGTGTGACGCAGCCCATTTGTTGATTATCAAATCACCTAATCATGGGGGAAGTAGCTTATAGCTTCACCAATTAATGCTTAACAAATTCCTTCAAACATTCATTTTTCAAATATCACCAAAAGAGGATTCAGAATCCATTTGATAAAAGAAATTGTGATTATTCCTTGTGTCATAATGGTTTTTATCACATTTGATTTTTTTTTTATTTCCCATTCTTTTATTTCTTTAATCTCTGTAGTATGAGAATGCCTTTTGTCCAAATGCCTTTCCAATGCCTCCAGTAAGAAAAATTTAAAATTGAGTAGGAATGAGAAAGAAACGATTCCTATGTTAGCTTATAGCTTGTACAATCAGACTTACATGTATGACTGATATGAGAAATTCGATACAACATGAAAGTTCTGCAAATTGACATAAGTCAAAATCAACATAAAGATGTTAAATATGTCTAGCAATTCCACTCAAATCTTTTACAAAACCTACTTTAACAGGGACAGCTTCTTCTTTAATGGATGGAAGGCTGAGCTACAATATCCAGGCAAACTTGTTTATATTTGGCATTGGTTAGTTGACAGATGTTCAACATAATTTGGATCAAATTGGGTGCGTTTAATGTAGGTACACAGTAGTTACATAACAACACTCAGTCACATGGATTGATTTTTATGTTTAAATTTATGATCTAACTCATAATCTTGATTTTCAGGGCAACCTATCAACTCACATGGTCTGAGTTTTATCGTTCAATTAGTAACTTTATCGTTGTCTATTATACTATAATAGTAATAATTAGAATATCAAAGGCACATCAATATTGAACATGGTAATGATGTTATTCCTAAATGATTGGTCAAAATGATTACAAAATGAATGAGAGTTTTCAATTGATATACAAGTATGGTGAAAAATACAAATGCTACCATGCAATAAGACCTCTATCGTTTGACAACATTTAACCTATGATAACAGTTATATCTTCTGAAAATAAGTAACACAAACTTTGATACAGCCAGACACATAAAAAAGGTTCATTACTTATTTGATTTATATAAAGATATTTTTACATGACAAAAGACAAAACATTTAAGGTATGCTTTTGGTAACACAGTCACAATGACCAGTCTAAATATCACAAAGCAAATGAAGTGTTTGCTGGAACTTTCAATCAGGAGCTAAAAAACAAAATCGAAGTTCAGGAAATGGTTTTATCAAAGTTCAACTTGGCCAAATTTGATACCTAGAGTGTAATCAACTTTTAATTCTAATGGGTAAATATTCAACGTTGCCAATGTTTTATCAACCATAGGCTTGATAAACCTGTCATTTGATATCTTCATGACCAAAAGGTTTATGTACTTCCATTCTAACCCTTTATATGTGTTTTAACAGACTTGAGTAGCAATAGTTTCTATCTGATTGATGAATCATTGTTCTTCATAATTATCTGACCATTGCCCTACCTGCAGTACAACTTGCTTTTAAAAATAAAATGTCAAATTTAAGACTATGATTAAAATGTGCTTATTTCCAATGATATAAAAGCAAACATGCATGACAATACTATCTATATGACAATGTTACGATAATAATATCTCCATAATTTTATAATATACCTACCCTCTTGATTTCCTTGGGTTTTCCCGGTGGTTTTTCCTGGGACGTGTCTGCCTCGTCTGTGGTATCCAGTCTGTGTTGTAACCTAAACAATCGTGGATTGTAAGCCCTACACGATAACAAGCCAAACGAGAAGAAAAACAAGTTATAATAACCCCCATATTTGCAAGTGGAAAAACATAATGGTTTGCAACATACAATTGTAATAATAATAAGAAATTATGTAACTAACATTTAGAATGAAATGTAAAAGACAAGTAAATTTAAAATTGAACATGAAAACATCTTATTTTGTTTGCTTTCTACTTAGAAAAATGCCAATTGTAAGAAAGATTTTAAAAGAAAATGGAAAATTATGATATCACAAGAAAAGTTTCAATCGGAAAAGAGGGGTTCTTGGATGGAGAATTTACCTTGGAACATGATTCGATTCCTGTGAGTAACAGGGTTCACTTTGGGACCTTTCACTAACCCATGTTAGTTGCAAGTACTGGTAATGTATCCATTTAGCAGAATTGAGAGTGATTCATTTAACAATTCATGTTGAATAAATATGTTTAAACAGTATTTAAAATTCAATTTCTCATATCTTATTTTCTATTTAATTAAACAATTCTAAAGAATTGGCTATCACTCTACCAGACAACTGTAGAGAGGATGGGGACAAATTCAGAAATTACTTTATAATTATTATCTCCCAATATACTGTATGAGAGGTGAAACAACAATAGAAATATATGGGAAAAGCAAATTAAGCAAATGTTTTCTATAAAGTGCTATTTAAAAGATAATAAACAATGGAACAGAATGCAAAATGTGCATCTCAGAAATTAATCCAAATAGAAAGCATAAGCAAACATCAGCAATTATGAATTAGGGTAAATGGCATTCTCTGTTACATCAATTTCCTCATATTGGAATTTTTGACAGTTTGAAATTGAAAGAAACACCAGCTGACATCCTTTGGTCACAGGGTAAAGTGTTCTGCAGAGATATGGTTATTAGAATACTATGGAGAAAGGGGCTAAGAGGGGCATTCTTTATAGACAATCAATCCTATTTTTGCAAAATAATCAGGAAAATTTGTAGAATTTTTTCAATAGTCCTGTCAAAAAAGCCATTTCTCCTTTTTGCCATGATGACTTGATGAACAGATTATAAAACTAATTAACTGCCTGATAAATTGGATGCTAAATACTTATGCAAGAAATTTGGAATGATCACAAATTCTGAATAGTCTGCAATATTTCAAGCATTGTCCAAGGTTCTCCCTTGACCCCCTAATCTATGCTAATTTGGGGGACTTTTGAACCCTTATATAAGGAATTGTGATTCGAGTCTAATGATCTTTAGATGTCTTATCGAGTAATTTTGGGTCATTTACTATGTAGAATGAGGGTCGAGAAAAAACCCTGATTGTCTCTTTCACATAATTAAGTGATTTCTTTGTCATAGATATTCAATGTACTTCTTTATTTGAATTAATTTTTGCTTTAGAACTATCTATAACCCTTAATTCATAACACATCAATTTGATAAGACTGCAGAACAACACTTAAAGACAACAGTTTTTCCATGTCTCCTACCCAATATCAAATATAAAGTGTATGTTAAATGCTTTTTCTCTGAGGTCTACTTAATGTTGCTTTCAACTGCATCTATAAAAAATTCTGAAGAATGGGTTACGGACTGCCTTTACGGAACAGACGTGGTTTCACACCAATTTCGCCCTACATGTGATCAAGGAGATGAACTTAATAATCTTTAAGCTCTCATTCCAATCAGTTTCACTTTATTGTTGTAATGTGCAGACGGATTCCAGGACATGCCTATTTGATAATTATTTGGGCCATTCTGTATATTTATCATACAGTATTATAGTGAACAAGATGAGGTGGCCTATTAATGACTTTATTGATAACCTTACGAAATAAATCTGTGGATGTCCCTTGAAAAATGTTTTACCACGACAATTCAAAAAAGGGTTAAGGACATGTTCTACAGTTTAATAAGAAAATAATCCTTTCATAGAGTTTTCTTAATTTTTAATATATTAACTAAAGTTTTATTGTGAATTCAAAAATGAAAAGAAAAATGCAGGTCGACGAGTTACTTTTTTTATAAAATGACAGTTTCCATGGTAACCGTTTGGGGCAAAAATTTCAAAATGACCATACCATCTTCAAAGGTAATAGAATAATTTCTGGAAGGTTTATGAACACAAAAATCATGGATTCATACATTCAATACTTTATAATTCAATGTTATTTCAAATTATTACAATCTGAACATTTTTTGTAATCCAAATCAGTTTTTTAAATTTTTGTAATTGACAAAAATCAATGAAAATTGATATGTGTATATTACAAATAAATGAAGATATTTGAAAATTCCTTTCATAGAACTTTCTTATTTTCAGTATGTGAAGTAAACTTTAATCTTGAAATACAAAATGAAAAAAAAAAGCATATGTTGACAGTAAGTTTTTCTGTAAAATGACAGTTTCCATGATAACCGTATTTGAAAAACATTTATAAAAATGGTTAAAATAACTTGAAACTTGAAAAATAGAAGCTCACTAGGGGGCTTAATATGCATAAGAAATATATAACAATGTTAATAACCTTTTATAGTTTTATGGACAATATGATTTTTCTTTGAAAAAAAATGCATACAGTAAATTTCATCCGAATAAAAATGTTTATCCGACTACTATGCAAGTATCTCTTTGGTAACTGATTATCATCTCCCTTGGATGCGCAGATGAAGTGCGCAGATTAAACTACCCAAAACGCCCTTAAGCATTAAGGAAATTGGTTTAAATCATATCAAGGGTTCAATGCAAGACTATAGTAAGTGCTTCATAAACATGAAGCACTTACATAGTATTGCGCTGTACCCTAAATATCATACCATTTATATGAATCTCTGTGCTTACAAGGAACATTATTAAATAAATTGTTTGTGCTGCTGGCTGAAATTGCCCCTGACATACAATTCTAAAAAGTACACAAAATAAACCATTCACAGAAAGAACAAAAAAGGCAACAATGAAATTAACCGAGGTTTCAGTGCAAAACTACAGTAAGTGCTTCATGTTTATGAAGCACTTACTGTAGTATTGTACTAAACCCTGGTAATATTACTAATTGTACATCTGAAGAAATCCACTTGAAAATTCAAATATAATACATGACGATTAATACAATATTGAGATTGAGAAGATAACACATCCCAACACCATGCAACACTCATTACCTTCCCTAACCACTGGGATACTATCAGAGGCCAAGATAAGAGAAATACTCTATTTATAAGATTACAAGCCTCCTCTATGTTGTAGGTAATCATCAGAATAGTAGAGATTAAGCTAATGAGTACAAACAACAAAAGTAGAAGTGCGATATCATACAATCATTGCTTGAGGAAACTTTAACCCTTAGAACGCTGGGTAATTTTCTAAAGGTAGATTTTTGTGTCATCTGCTTTCCAAAACCTTTAATATCTGCTTAATTTTGATGAGGAAAGATACTAAGAGTAGCAAACAGGTCAGATCACAGGCAAGTCACCAATTTACTTGGCGGCTGGCCTGGATCTAACCTGTTTGCATTGGTGTTAAATGGGAACTCACTCTTATCTGACCTAAGAAAAGACGATTATCATGCATTAAGAAGCAACAGATTTTAGGAGTCACTGAAAACACGAGTGTGAGATACTAAATAACACTGAAAACACAATAGTGAGATATATTATAGTTAAGTGTATCAAGGACAAGCACATTCCTTACTGGCATTGATGGTAAACTGTTTGATAGTTGTTTTTGTATTCTGAGTTATTTATTAATGTTGAACACAAACTTTACTATCTCGATCTTAACTTCTTTAGTTTAATCACGATAACCATTGTTCAACTTTCTATTTGATCTAAACTCAAGAAATCAAAGTACGGAAAAATTAAGTCCTTGTGATATAAGAAAACAGTTCCACAATATTCACATTTTTTAACAAATATCTCCCATACTGCAATTTGTGACTGGTCAAATTTAAAAACCAAAAGCAGACAATGTGAGCTGTCAAAGATTGCATGAAAAAAAAAAACTTTCTTTCAATAATAATGGATTGCAACCACTATCATGACAATGGATAGATTGCTCATTGGGAGCAATTTACTAATTTACAGAGGTTTCTTCGAACTCTGAAGCATATGCATAAAAGTGAGGTATCATGGATCGACCTGTAAACCTATGTCAAGGAATGTGCTTGTCCCTAATTACATTTCAAACCCATTTCCACTTGCAAACACACCTAAACTACACCCCCATTATATGTGGCTTGTTACACGTGAAGAGCATGCATAGACATTACAGCACATATACTTAGTACTACTGCAGAAATCTTATAGAGAAAACTTAAATAATTAATGATAAACTGTTTACTGGACAATCATCTTATCTACTGAAATCATTTGACACATTTGTAAGAAAATATTAATTTGCTCATTTAACAGCAATCTTTCCTTTACCAACTTTTGTTTCTGCTCTTAGAAACTCATATTATTTTGTTAAGATGTTAACAAAGTTTTTTTTCAAATATGCTTTGTTAATTAGTAAAGGGTTACTTTAAGTGAGTCAAATTGAAATAAGTATTATTCAGTAAACAGATTTTCCCATTTGTGCCTTATATTCACAGAATGTGAGGCTATAGATATTAAAAACATTATTTTACCCTATATTATGAATGAAAGACACAATTAAGTGTGCTGCATGTCAGAATCACAATAAACTATCAATACAAGAAAACACACAAAGTAGATATGTACATAGCAATAGAATCAAAACACATGGATATAGGAAAACTATTGCACTTTTTGTTCCCGGCTCATATTTGTGCAAGCCAAAACAATTTTTTCAGTACGTATAACTGTTTCAACTGAGATGATTTCCATACCTAAGAAAAGCATGAGATATTGAAAAAAATATAATTTTTTAAATTTTGTCTATGCTTTTGGTTTACTGCTGTTTTCATCAAAGTTAAAAAGTGCAAAAGATTTCATCTTTTTTGAAATATCTTCACTTTGATCTGGCCTACCCAACCAAGTCTGGAATGTTTGTGGGGTTTAAAACATTATTTTATTTGAGTACAATGACCCCTACAGAATAAACTATGTAGATCTGCTTTCAAAGACTTGTCATAACCTTAGAATAGTAGCAATGCACTTTCCTCTATAATCAACTCATCTGAAATAACCAATTATATACACGCAATCACAGCAGAAGATCATTTTCTTATGATTATTTTTATTTATTTAATCATTCGAAATGTTCCATTTAGCCAATGAAAACTCAAACTTTTGACAGTTTAACATCATATCCACAAATTAGCACTCAAACCTTTGATATGCTTCACATACTGTACCACAATCTCCAAACTATAAGCACTCAAAGCTTGCAAAGCATACCTTGATTTTCCACACAATAAGCAATCAAATTCAAGAAAGCATACATTCATACCCAACCTATTAGCACTCACAATCGAGATAGCGTATACCTCCTTGCCCAAACTAGTAGCACTCAAATTCAAGTTAGCATACCTTATATTCTTTTCATATAACTCCTCTTCCATCTTCTGTCGTTTTTCCTCTTCCGTGAGAAGAGTAGGGGCCTCTTTAGGGAGAACTCGGATGGAATTTTTCAGCGCCTCATTAGTCTGTACAGGCTCTGGAATGGCGGCTGTAACAGGAATGTGTACTTGGGTATGAAATGAGTGTCGGGGTTTGGACCTTGTACAGGGGTGGCAAAGTCTGATTTTAGTTTAAACTTATTCATTTTACATCAACTGTGAGAGAAGCTTGAAGATTATTAAATTCACTCTTGATGTCTGTGCAAAATCTTATTTTAGTATAAATTTATCTATTTAACACCAATTCTTACAAAAGCTTGAAGCTTATTAGATTCTCTCTTGATGACTGCTTCCTAGATCTCAACCAGTACTCGCACCAATTTGTGGGCCCGGCAATTTTCACCTCACCTAACAGGGTTTAAAACCCGGGTCCTTCAGTACAACTCTAATTTTGATATACTTGTTTCTAAATGCCATATGGGCCACGTCATGGGAAAAGGGGCACTCGGACATAGCAGCCATCTTAGAGGACATCAAGTTCTACCTTTAAATAAATACAAATGACAGCTGTCGTGACTAGATGCTGGAATAATAGCGCTAAGAAAGAGCTGAGTCAGCGGTTTTTATCTATGTCCGAGTGCCCCTTTTCGCGTGACGCGGCCCACATATTGTTTTCTGCACTTGTCTGTTTATAAACATTTTGTAATTATTGTAGAGGCAGATGGCAAGTGTTTATCAAGGGATAGGATATTTCACATGGAAATTGTGTAGAAACATGAACAATAATGACCAAATAGGAAATTACTTATCATAGGCCCACTTAAGAGGTATTAATGAATATCTTACTTCTTTTCTCTTTTTTCTTGAACCCATAATGAGGGTACTCATCGGAATCTTCTTGTCAATCAATCCTAATAGTTATCTCTAATGTAGAGCAATACAAATCCTTTTTAAATTAACTCCTTGAAAAATTCTTTGAAATTCAGCTTTATGTTGTCCTTTAGCTTACAACACTTTTTCTTAATTTTTTGGTAGAAAATGCTTCAAACTAAGATGTTTTGGTTCAGACTGCACCAATACTGATTTACCTACATTTAAGTTATACCAGCAACTTACATTTAGTTGTAACAGCCCTACTCTTTTTCCAGGATGACAAAGTCTTCGAAAATCCACTGGAAGCTGGCACAACTGAAGATTTCTTTGAACTAGTACCATCTCCTGAAGAACCTGGAGCAAATCCTATTTTGCTTCGGACTGGCTTTGGCAAAACTTTTGGCGGTGTCTTTTTGGCTGGGGAGGGTGTTTGGGCTTTTTCAGCCAGACCAGTAGCTCCCCCAAACTTCTTGATTTCTCCTATAAGTGCCTTGTTTCCTGTCGAAGCAGGAGCAGAGAGACTACGGGAAAACAAACTTTCTCCAGATAACTCTCTTGTCCTGCTATTCATAGTACTGGCTTTCACATCAACCTTGACCTCTGGGCTGTCTGGTTGTTGTGGGCTCTCCCAGCCACGTGGTCGAAGCGCTCTATTGAGTGGTAATTTTGACGTTGTAGGAGAGCTAGTCTCTTTGTCTGTACTTTCATGCCCTTTCCTAGGATCATTTGCTGCCTTTATCTGTAAGGTTGTTGGGATTGAGCCTTTATCAGCCTGCCCATTCATGGACATGGACAGCTTGGGAGCAGCTACCACATTGACAGGAACTGCTCTGAATATAGATTGGTCTTCCTGTTCTGGTTTATTTCTCTGAGATAAAGCTCTCTCCTTGGCTGCAGCAGCTACACGTTCCGACTGCACCATAAAGTTATGCTTTCTCGCCTCTACGATATCCTGGAGGCTTGTCGAAGCATCTGATCGACTCAGATCTGTTTTACCATCACCGTAAAAACTGCTGCGTGAAGCTGATAGAGATTCAGACTCGGATATTTCGTGTTTCTCGAAAGATTGTAGTGAGTCCCCACTGTCTGACAACTCTGTCTTATTGAAGGCCTCTGCTATAGATAGCTCAGATCCAAGGGTCATGTTACTGAGTTCTGGCATTGTTTCTTCTGTAATCCCCGAACTGTGCTCTGTCAACTGTTAAAAGAAATAATCCTGTTATCCTCTAGGAAGTAATAAATATACCAACATATTTAAACAGTTTGACACATAGCTGCAGAACATAAATGAACCTATGCCCTTTTATATCAATGAGAAAATTAGAATCAATTGCATCTGGTGAACAACTCTTTTTGTATCATTGTGAAGAAAGAAAACATTACCATTATTTGTAATTGTCACCTCATCTTGTTTTCAATTTGAAACAGTGTCAAAACCTGCCTTACATGAAGGAATCTGTTGAGGGAATGGGTTTGGGCAATAAAGATGTATGTTGCAATTCAAAATACTAACAAAATAGCTTACAATGTCTTAGTCTAGCAATCACTGTGCTATTTCACAGACAATCTAGGTCATCATGATTGTTTATCTTTATGTTGCCTGCAGAAATGACTTTAAACAGTATAAAGGTGAAACAGTAACACAAGGCAAACCAAACTTACATATTCAAGGGTTCTGAAATTCGCTGACTGGTTTCCACTCTTGTTGCTATCATTCAGAGAGGAATGTTGTGAAAGTTTGGAATCATCGTTCTGCTTTACTTCATCTTGTTTCTGTCTCGGCCTTATTTCCAATGTATATCCTGAAATTGAATGATTAAAGTTGATTAAAATCAAATCTCAGTTCTATTACTTTAACTAAATACCATGCATCATTTAAACGTATAAATCTGAAACTATAAGTTTAATATTGTCTAATGAATGAATTTAGAGTGTGTGCTAATATAGGCTAAAACCTTATTGGATGAATATAAGTATGGAATTTGATTAGATCATGTTAGAAGATAATTGAGAAGAATAAAAAATAGCATGATTGGGTCTACAGAGGTCTAACCAATATCATATTCAAAGCAATAGAGGCCCTGAGGTTTATTGTTTATTTACCTGAATTAGGTTTGTTGGAAACACTCTTCAACGGTGGAGGTAAGGAAGTTGGAATTGGCGGTGCCATTTCAGTTTCAGCCTGTTTGTTTTTATCAATAATGACTTTATGGCGGGCAATCAGACTTTTGGACTCGTGAATTAGATTGTCAAGGTTGGCAAACTTCTGTTGGAGGTTGTTATTCTCGTTTCTGTCAATAGACACCCTCCCACTCCCCTCCTGCTGCATTGTATACTGGCTGAGACTCGAGGCATTGAACGATGGGTCCGAGGTAATGTTTGTGAATGAAGACGACTGTGGATTTGACGAGCGGGGACTGGTGTCTGTTGTAGCTGAACTTTTTATCGTATATTCCGACAACTGTGACAGACGCTTGTCATCTTTTGTTTGATCGTTCATAGAAAAACTACTAAGCGGATAGTTAGTACTATTGGTATCGTTTGTTTCATTGTTTCCCCGACTTCCCCGTGTTGATAGAGAACCTGTGGTGAAATCTGCGTCAGTTTTCTGTAAGAAGTGGCCTGAAGACCTGTCAGAATCTGATTGTTCAGAAATTAGGTCCCCATCTCTGGAAACAGCATAAGTTTTAATCTTGTTTTGTCTTTGAGCTGGAATGGGTACCAGGCGCTGGAACTCCTCTTTCATACTTCTCAGTGAGTCTTCAGCACTTGTCAATGAATAAGTTGTTAATTCAGCACCTGTATTGTCATTAGTTTTCTCAGGTGACAACACAGCAAACTTTGATGAATCATTAAAGGAAGATATTGTGTGGGAGGATAAGTCACTTGAAAGTTCGGCTAATTTTGCCACGTCTTTGTTTCTCGAGGGTTTTAAATCAGAGCTAAATCTCACAGACTGATTTGCTGTCTTCTCCCCAACAGTGATTGCGGAAGGAAGTTCAGACTTATTCACTGTTGACATACCAAATGAGGACTTTCTTCTGTCATCCCCTGCAAGGTACAAGAAAAATGCATCAATCTTCATCCATTTTGTCATATTAGATTTTAAGACTGATCCAAGTTGAAAGCAATAGCAGACGACAATCAATAAATGAGCAATAACATTTTCTAAATACTAATGGGTAAAATCCTATGAGAGACTGTCACTTTCAAATGTGCAAATTTGTTTTTTTTCAACCCTTAGAATGCAGGGTAATTTTCTCCACAAAAAAAGAAATTATTGTGTCTTCTGCTTTCAAAAACCTTAAATATCTGCTAAAATATTTACTTGGCAGTTGGCCTGGATCTAACCTGTATGCATTAGCATGAAGTAAGTTCCAGCACTATAAGGGTTAAATGCTGAATTTCTAAGCCTCCTGCTGCAGACAGCTTTAGAATGGATTTCTGCCAAGAAAATAGTTGACCAAATAATCAACTAATGAAACAGTTTTGCTTTCTTGTTGTAAGCATAATATGTTATATTCCAGAACTAAGCTAAGGAATAATGTATTGCCCAAGGACACTCCATAATTATATGATAGGGTAGGGAAAAACTCAAATAAAAAAACAACAAAAATTGCCACTCTATTTCTGCTGATCCCTGAAAGTGTTGCCTAAACATTGTTCTTTCATTTAGTCGACCTTGTAAAACAAAATTATGGCCCAATGCATTATCAGAATGTTAAAGAGAGAAGAAAGTCCTGTGTGGCCTAGTGGTTTAGATGGAGTACTTAGAACTCTGGGGTCCCGAGTTTGAGCCCCATCGACACCTCTGGTTTCATGGGAGTGTCCTTTTGAAGATCACTTCAGAACCCTAGCCTAGTACTGGTGGATCCAGTAAAACCATAAAACAACTGAAAATTTGATGAAACAGTATTAAACAACATATGGGCCGCGTCACGCGAAAAGGGGCACTCGGACATAAATAAAAAAAGCTGACTCAGCTCTTTCTTAGCGCTATTATTCCAGCATCTAGTTACGACTGTTATCATTTGTATTTATTTAAAGGTAGAACTTGATGTCCTCTAAGACGGCAAACAGTGTAACCCCAGACCAGCCGCCACGTCACTGGCGGCTTGTCTGGGACTACACTGTTTGCTATGTCCGAGTGCCCCTTTTCCCGTGACGTGGCCCTATAATGATAAAAAAAGAGCTCAACCTACCTGGAGTAGATGTAGACCTCTGTTTACTGTCCTCCATCCCAAAAGAGTATTCTGTTGATGTCACTTCCTCTTTCTTTCCAACATGATGGCTCCCTGCCAATGCTGGGGATTCTGACCTTGACCTTGCAGCATCACCAATTGGGGAACGGCGTACAGGTATTTCCCTCTCCCTGGAGCTGGTACCAGACTGAATCGGTGATTCGTATGTTGTTTTAACCTTCGAGGAATCATTGACAGACGTATCTGCTGACTTATCTGTTATCGTGTATTGGGACAAATCACTTCTACTTGCATCAGACATGAATGGTCTAGACACATCATGTTCTGTACGTTCCTCATTGCCTGCATCAAAAGATTTCGCTGTGCTTGTTGTCTGATGTTGGACTTCATCGAGCCGTTTAGCGAGAGCCTCTCTAGCTTCTCCCTCATCTCGTAGTTGTTTCTGCAGCTCCCGTAGGTGGCCAAGCATATCATCAGCATTAACAACCCCTCCACTCGTAACTACACGGCCTTTACCGAGCCCTAAATCAGAGCTTGTGTTCGAGACATCAGATTGGTCCGAGTCATTTATCTTGGAATACACATTGAATCTGTTCACATCCCCAGAAAAGATGGTGTCTTCTCGTATGTGTTTTCCACCTGTTGAGCCACTATCATTTTCAGGAAGCAGTTGTTTGAATGAGTTGTCTGACTGTCCAGAGTTTCTTAACTTATACTGAGATAGTTCATCTGCCCATGTCTTGGAGCTTGAAGCACTTTTTAGAGAGGGGTCTAGGGATCTATTGACTGATGTGTCTTCTAATGGTCCTGGAAAACACAGACAAAAATAAAGTTGTGATACAAATTTTTAAAAAAGCCACATCAGAACTTTTGTAGCAAAATATAGAAGTGCTTTATGAACTTTTCCTATCCTTTTTCTGTTAAATGATATCTAGAAAATAAAATATGGAGTAAATATGAAGAAAACAACAAATGTTGAAAAAAATAATTCCCCAATTATAAGAATTTATTTTTTTGCCTCAATTGATTCTACTGCACAAAATTTTGTTATGGGGATTTGCTTTAAAGAAAATTTGGTTATATATTTAGTGGAACTTATCAATGTCTGAAAAACACACAGCATACTCATCATTTAAGCTCACACTCACCTGTCGAAAAAGAATCTGTTTCTGATTCCCCACTTGAGGGTTTTTCAGTTCGCTCTTGCCGTTGGCTTGTATTGAATTCCAAGGAATCATCATACTCGTTATCAAATAGCACTGCATTGGTTTGTTTCCTCAGTTTCTCCAAGACTTCTGTCTCAAATCGTTTAGCTCTCTCGAGGACATTGTCAATGTGTTTTCCACTGTAATCTGCAACCTGGCCACCTTTTCCTGAGTTGAAGGATTGTAAGATATGATACAAATAATCACAAGTAAATAACCATATCCTTAACTCTTTAACAAACGCCATATTTTCAACTGTCTCAAACTGGAAAAAAGATTGCAGATAACATTTTAAAATGTGATGAAATTGAAAAATAATCTTCCGAAAGGCCGGAAAAAATTGATTGCGGGAAAAGGAGAAATTACTTTTAGTGAGTTGTCTGCTTCCAGAGTCGTCTGCAACAAACTGGTCAATCCCGTTATTGATGGTAATGGGTTAAGAAAACTATTCCTAAATCCTGAGTCAGTACAAGTAATGATTACATGTAAACAATTACAGAAATAATTAGGACAAAAAAATCCAATGACAAATGATAAAAAACAATTATGTGAAAAAACAACAACATGAGCTAACAAAATACACTAATGTACAAATAAAATACCTGTTAAAAGCACAATATCCATATCAATTAAACTGTTTTGATCAATAAATATTGTGTATATGTTCGCTTCGATATTTTTGCACTTTACTGACCCATTACCCCATAGAAACACCTCATGTTTTTTCATTTTATTTCTGATCCTTTTTCAAATGTCATTAACCCTTTCCCAAACAAAATATTTTCGACTGTGTTGAAAGAGTTTGCAGACTACATTTCAAAATGTGATGAAATTAGAATTCTGATAGGGCAGAAAACATTGTGGAAAAAAGGAAAAATTGCTCGTCACGAGCAATTTCTCCTTTACCCACAATGTTTCCTGAAGTCGTCTGCATTAAAGAGGTCAAATGTGGTTATTGTTTGGGAAAGGGTTTATCAAATAAAGTAGATTGTAACTTCAAAGCAGGACAAATGAGTCTCACTTTTTAAGATAAAAATAATAGAATTATTGTGACATAAATAATATTGCTCACTGTGCGCCATATCTCAAATTGTGTAACAATGGTTTCTCTAGTTCTATACAGCAAGTGTATTGAACTTAGTGTATATAATATAAAACATGCAAGGTTATGAGCCAATGGGTTTACAGACAGATTTGGACATGTCAAAAGTGAAACAAGAGATCTTAACCCTTTCTATACCTAAATCAAGTAAGACAGCTTTCAGTGCTGATTGTGCAGACGAACATGAAACATTTTTATGAGATTGCTAGGAAAACATCTTGCAGAACATTTTTGTTTTAACTTATTACTCCATATCTAGATTCATTCAAATTAAACTATGACTGAAATCATGAACGTTTTAATTATTTTCTTAATAGTTTGTGATAAATAGAAAATTTACACTCCAAATGTCATTTCCTTCAGTCAGAAAAAATTCCTACCCTTACATAGCATTTTAAAGTTGTTTGAAAGTGCCTTTGAAGGCAACAATTATAAAGTATAAGAAAACAAATTTTCATTGTGGAAAAAAACGGAAGAAAACATCATGACAATAGGCGAAAATGCTTGGTGTGAGCATTTTCCTCCCTTTAAGAGCAGTTTTATGAATATGTTTAAGCATGTCAATAAAATGAGAGCATATTGGGATAAGCGTTAAAATGAGAGTCCATGTAATAATGAGTAACTCCATTATGCAGGTAAATAGGGTTGTTTTTAAGTTTATATTGTTAGGTGTCTGTCAGCAATTAATTTCCCAATTATCAAAAAATACTGAAACGATTTTATTTCACTGAGCAAAGGAAACTATTTTCTTTCTTATTTAGAAAAAAACAGCAAAGAGATTTTAACCCTTATAGCGCTGGAACCAACTTATTACTTAGCCAAACAGGTTAGATCCAGGCCAGCCGCCAATTTACTTGGCGGCTGACCTGTGATCTAACCTGTTTGCTACTCTGAGTATCTTTCTTCACCAAAATTAAGCAGTATTCAATGTCTTTAAAGGCAGACAACACAAGAATCTATTTTTAAAAAATCATCCAGTATTATAAAGGGTTAAATGATTGTCACATAAGGAGATTGGGCTCATAACCCACCTTTTGTCACAATATTTTCGAAGTTCGTAAAATTTTGCTGCTTTCCGAGAGTGTTTCATGTCTGGTTTTGAGAATAGATTTTTAGATTCACGTCAAATCAGTAGGATGGGGAAAGGGTTCAATTGTACAGAAGCAGACAAATGAACCCCCAAGTTTAATTCTTTCGTTCTTGAGCTCTTTTGTTGTAATTGAAACTCTATAGCAATTAATAGGTCATAAAATACTTTCATAGATCTTAGATTAGATAACAATGCAATACACAATAGGCCTTTCACAATTTGAGTTCATTTAATTTATCAACATTATTGTATGGAACCCATTACAAATGTACTTGATAAATAAAAAGACTGCCGCGTGTAAAACAATATTTGCTTCTATGACTTTATATGAGGTTCATGTTTAATAAGTAAAGGGTCTTAATAAAAAAAAAAAGAAAGAAGAAAAACATTAGATGTCAAGGATTATGTAAAAGAAAATCGTCTAATTATACCCTTTGTTAAAAACCATTGTCACAAAAGAAGATGATCAGCACAAATGCAAATGGTCTTAATGTGTAAACAAAATCAACAAAATCTGCAGGTGTCCATTTGCTTTAAAAAAAAACCATTGTGATAAAAAAAGATGCTATTCACAATGCTTTCTGAAATATATTTACCTGCAGATGAGCTATGACAGGTACATGTTAACATGAAGTACAGGGAAACTTACCTTTTGATTTATCTGTCTGTTTCTGCTTTTGCATTTGTGTCTCCACCTCCTCTAACATAGGCTCCTCGGTAATCACCTCCACGCGGCCTCGCTGTTGTGTGAGGGTTGGCTGATCCTGAAATCTCCGCATGGGATCGGAGAACGCGAAGCTTCCACTGTCGCTGGACGAGTTACTGAGTCGACCAGTGTCAGAGGGTCGGGCGCTGGAGGGCGTGTCCATCTCGAGTATGGTAGATAGATTATGTTGTCTCTGTGTGTGGTCTGTCCGGAAATCAGCATTTGAGGGATGAGCTGCCACTTGATCCTGTAATTGGATGAAAAACTAACATTTCATTTACTTTAAAAGGTTTTCATTCATACTTTAACCCTTTACCAAACGCCGAATTTTCGTCTGTCTCAAATTAAAAGAGTTTGCAGACGACATTTCAAAATGTGATGAAATTAAAAAAATATCTTCCAATAGGACAGAAAACATGGTGGGAAAAGGAGAAATTGCTTGTTAGGAAATATTTCTAATTTGCCCACAATGTTTTCAAGAGTCATCCGCAACCAAGAGAATAAATGTCATTATTGTTTCATAAAGGGTTAACACATTTACACCACATGTTTGCATCTTGCAGCAGACGACTTCCAAAAAGTGTAGTAGCAAAAGGAGAAATTGTTTGTTACAAACAATTTCTCCTTTTGCCACCATGCTTTTTCAATCTTTTCACATATCACAACAGCAGAACTGAAAGGTTATTCACATGTTTACAAAGCTTTTCTAAAATTGTCTGCTTGAAGTAATAAAAGCCATTTGCAGATGGTAAAGAGTCAAATGGAAATATAAATCCAATACACATTTTTCACCTCTTTAATCAACATTAAGGTTATTTCCAATGTGTATGACTGGGAAAAAAGCTTTTAGAGAGCCATTACATAAGACAACAACAAAACATTCTAATTAAAAAGAAAGGCCTTTGAAATATTTGTTTGACATATATTTTGTTTCAAAACATATATTGTCTTAAAACATTATAAAAACATTTTTTTCTGATGACATGGACAGTAAGAAATACTAAGACAGGTACAAAGTTTCATAAAATAACGAAAAGAAACCAGTTGAATAGTCATTTACAAGGTTTTTTTTTATATAAGAGAATCTTTTGTTTAGAGTGAGAATATTTTGACCAAAAATAATTGCTTATCATGAGTAATTTGAACTCTTGTTCCAATAATTTAAAAGGTTGCCTACTTGTTTCTAGTCAAGTATTGTTAGTATCAATGAATTATAAAAGTAATTAACAACCAATCATGCATACCTGCTTTTCCTGACCATTGTCAGGTAGATCTTTAGTAACTACAGATGCAAGCTTTTGTTTCAATTCAAATTCCCTTTGCTGCAACTTTTGTTGTCCCATCTGCAGTGATAAAATAACATTTACCATATTAAGAGGATCAATGACAGGTATCAATTGTTTTATCCGGCATAAAGGCACAACGCTTGAATTAGGTACCAAAAATACCTCTCAAGGTATTCCAAGAAAGTAACACCTCAAATAAACTTGCAAAATACATACTTGCAGATCAAAGGAAACAATGTGTATGCTTCAACTGTGTAAAGGTACTGAAAAAATTCTTCCTTAATCATACATTAAATGATAAAAAGTAGCATCTCAATTTGATACTGATCATTTTGGAGATCCAATGTTGTCTGTTAAAGGAAATTGTAAGTAAAGTAAAGTAAAAAAAACTTGCCTCATGCTTTTTGATAATTTCCTCTTTCTGGCGCTGTATTTCCAGTAAGTGTTGTCGTAGTTCATCTTGCCTGGTGTTCGATGGATCTTTCTTGTCCGACAGAAAGCTACCCGACAGTGTGGTGTCTACATCTGTATCCTCTGCAGCGCTCATGACTCTAAACGCTGGACTGTCTTTGTCAGTATCAGTAAAGGCAGATGTGTCAGTTTGATCCGCACCAGACATGGAGTCTTGGTGTTTCTGCGCATACGCTTCATAAACTCGTACTGGAGTTTTATTCTGGAAGGACTCATCAGTGTCAAATGGCAAGGATTTTCTCACACCATCAAGCTTGCTCTTCTTGAGATTCATGTTTTCGTCCATGTCAGGATTTGGTTGTGCTATATGGACTGATCCTATAGTAATATGAGTGGCAGGCTGAGCTTGTCCTATGCTTGCCCCAGACCCAGCTCCAGGCTGAGATAAGGTGGCTTTGTAGTAAGGGTGGGAGGCAAGAGAAGCCAACAGTTGGGTCACTGGGACTCCAGATCCCTGCCCGGCCCTTACACTGTCTTGTGTGACATCACTGACCTGAGATTGATCCCTATTTCTTTCATTTCCCACTGGCTGTACAGACCTTGGCTGATGGCCATTTTCCAGATATTTGGCACCAAGGTCTTCTAGTCTGGACAGGTCCAACTTTGGGTATCTCTGCATCAAGTTTTCCCGCCTTTTCTTGATCTCTGCCTTTGTTTCTTCTAACACTTTCTTGCTTTGCTCATGCCTCATTAATAGCTGTTGCTGGTACTCCCGGATCTTCTGCATCTGGTTATTATGGGTATCTGATGTAAGTGATCCTGGGGTCAAATTGCCTGGAAGGGAACCCCTCTGATTGGTCAGATCTGTTGTCATGGTAGTATGATGCATACTGGGATAGGGGCCTGTCACCAAAGTGTTTCCACTGAATCCATTCTGTAGGTTAGCAGCATTATGAGCAAGCTGTGTTGGCTGTACACTGTATTGTTGAGGCTGCGACTGCACACCAAGCTGATCTGTTGTCAACACTGCAGAGGGTGGTTGATAGGCTGACCTCATGGAACGTGAATGACCTTGGGCCATTGATGCCATGGGAACAGAGCTAGTTGTGCCCGTGGGAGGGATAGAGTTCATTGGGTGCTGAGAAGACATACCAGAGGAAGAAAGACTGCTGACAAACTGTTGCTGTTGTTGTTGTTGGGCTAGAACCTGTTGATGTTGCTGTTGGGCTAAGACCTGCTGGTGTTGTTGCTGCGCCAAAAGTTGTTCATGCTGCTGTGCCAACATTTGTTGCTGTTGTTGTGCCAACAGCTGCTGTTGTTGTTGTTGCTGAGCCAAAAGCTCTTGTTGTTGTTGGTAGAGTCGCTGTTGACTTAAAGCACGCTGTTGTTGCGAAGGTACAGAATCTTGTTGTGGTACAAGGCTGACATCTGCAGGGGGAAGCTGTACATTAGACTGCTGCTTAGGAAACCCATTCTGATAGATATGGGGTGCCTGTGTTGTTGGTATAGTGGCTTGTTGTTGAGGGAATACAGACTGAGGTTGGCTTGTACCTGGAACTGTTGGCCCAGATATTGGTGCAGGCACCTCTAGCTTCCTCTGCTCTTGACTCAACTGTTGGAGCTTGCGTTCTAGTTGTTGCTTCTGCTCACTAAAATACATTTTTGGCAAGGATTTATACAACTTTAATGAAAAATAACCTCATAATTCTTGCTGAAATAAAATTTGAAGTGTGAAGTATGAAAATATATGGTTCCCTGTTGCAGTTACCCAAATTACATTTTAATGGTATGATTTGACATTTTGATAGTATGAGTAACATATAGTTTAATCAGCAGTTTGTTTTGCTTATGGTAAATATTCCCCTCATAAACATTACTTTCTTACAACAAACTCGTTCTAACAAGTGTGTTTGTTATGTGCAAGTAATGTTTCACTTGGGGAATTATTTCCCATAAACAAAACCACCTGTTGAATCTACTCTATTAACTACACAGTTTTTGTAAGCTACTCAGTGGACAGGTTTCATATGTTTTGTACCAAAATCGTATTTTTTACCATAGAAGTATATTCTAATCAATCTCATTTCAATCTACATCTACAACCTATTTCAATTAACGATAATCAAATTTAATGCATTCTATAAAGTGAAAGGGCATAACTTAAATCAGACAGATAAGAAATTTTAAGCCAGTATCAAATGTAGAACATTATGTTAGAATTGATAACTTACAGAATGAGTTCCTGTTGTTTGATAATCTGTGCCAGCTCAAATTGTTGGAGGTCAATTGGTTGACCTTGCTGCATTGGCTGAGGGTCAATCTGTAAATCAAATTTAAATGTTTATCTTACTACAGGTACACTATTGGTTTATATGTTGCATTAAAGTTTATGTTGTTTCAGCAGTGTTTCAGTCAGCATTCAGTGCAACTATCCATGTTTGTGATATTTCTAAACAATATTTTTTCCAAGCCTTAAGCACATAATTGATCAGGGGTGATAGCAGAATGAAGTCCTAATTGAAAAGTCAGAAAACAAAAACATGAAAACTGTTCATTCTTCCATTTGTGAAAAGCTGTATGGAAAGAAAAAAATTGAATGATACGAAATCATTATTCACAATGGTTTTGAAGTTGCAGCTGCAGAACAAAGGGTATAAAACAAGAATAATGGCTTAGAATCTTTATTTAACAAGTCATTATTATTTATACAGATAATGTTCCATTTAGGGATAATCCAAACCATCATGTGACTTGTAAACAAAAACTAAGATCATTGTATGACAGTAAAAGCAACAGTTTTTATTATAAATAATCTCCATGTACTTTAAAATACCCTTGTATAAAATTCAATATCTTTCAATGAACAGTCCCATAGTGGAAAACAAAACTTCATTGCAAGACTTTAGCAAGTCCTTCACCAAAAGGAATGACTTGCTATGGCATTGTATTAAACCCTTTATAATATATCAATATAACCTTAAAGCTTACATGTCCATTCAGCATTTGCCTCTCATTTGGAGCCATTTGGTTGGTAGAAAACTCAACAGGCTGTTTCCCTGTCTGTTGATTCAACTGGGGACCAGCAGGTGGTTGGTCATGTGATCTCTGGTTCCCCTGTACAGACGATTCTTCAGGAACCATCTGAACAAATTCTCCCCTCGAGTAATCTGTGTAAAAGTTGAAATTTGTTCAGTCACTATAATGTTGTGCATGGTATTATTTCAAGTTAATGCTAAAATATTCGACTTTTCATTACAACTTTAAAGTGAAAATGATTAAAAAACATGTTTCAGACCTGTGATAAAATAAGAAGGCATTGATCATGAAGTAAAACACACTTTGTCGTATTTGCTTGACATCTCTATGATGTTTCTTTGGAGATTAACCAGTGCTGAGCCTATCAGTTTATTGTTTTGTATGTTTGTATGACATCATATGACCATATACATAACTATATTTTCACATATGGTGATATAGTTTTTTTCCCGTTGTTTGTGATTTGATCAATGTGAAGTGTATGTATCTGCGCCATAACAATCTGTGGTATATAATAAGAATTATTATTTGTAAGAATCTGGGCATACCATCTTGTTGTGTTGAATCTCCTACTTCCATCATAGTCTGAGAGTTGATCCAACCTTCTCTCTGTGTCTTTATCTTATCCATCAAACTTCTCAGCACTTTTTCTGAAATTACAGATGGTATGCTCTTATCTTAAAAGAACAGGTGATTTTACCGTTTATTAACTGAATTAACCCATGATTAGACTTGAATTATAATTCTACACATTTAAACTGATGTATTGAACTTTTTCATTTTCGAAGTAATTTACAGAGAAAGATTAATAGAGAAGCAAGTATCAAAAGAAATCCGAATCACAAATCGATCAATTAGGGCCAATTTTGCTCTGGCAAAATGTTCATCACCTGCTGTAAAGACATGGACTTTAAACTTTTCGGATGTTTAAATAGAAACAATGCAAGAGATAGGTGTGTGTGTGTGTGTGTGTATACGAGGTCAATAAAGAAGTAAAAAGTCCATGTGTTTGGGATATTTGTTTTGAATTTGTGCATATAGATTGACTTTGTGCATATAGTTTGACGTGGTAGGACAAAAAACATGCATACACGAGGGAATTTATGGTATATGAACGCAGGATCTTGCATCCAGTAAAACGCTGGCATCACATCTGAAAGATTGTCTAGATGACACAATGAACAGAACCAAATAAACCATTACCAGGTCTCTTCCCAGGCGATTTAGCCCTGGGCATATTAGTCATATCCTTTAATACAGGAGGCACACCGGGCAGTGTGGGCTCTCTAATGGGCGTGCCATTCTCTGTAAGGGTAACATCAAGAGAGTCATCTGTGACCTGTGAACCTGGGTGGGGATTGGGACCCAGTGTCATGTTGATATCTCCTTGGTAATCTGTGAATAGATTAAGGTTTTCAATGTAATCATATCGTATTTTATAGCGAAATGGCATACAATCACATACTTCTGTACAAACATTAAGTTAAACTAATACTATGAATAAATTGGGTGGGGGTCAACTGATATTTCTAATTCTTACCCTGAACACTGTTTTCTAACATACACCATGCTTTTAATTCTTTCAGGGATTGTAATGTTTACAAAACATACTCATAAAGTTAAAGCTGCTTGTTCACAGGTGGAAATTTGGAAGTTAGAACTTATTTTTTTTTAAAACTGCTGCTCTGTGGTAAGATATGCAATGGAGAATAGCCATTGATAGCAAAATAAGTTCATATTTTAGAGCCTGTATACAGTAAATCAATATGTTTCAAAATCCAAAAGCATTTCAACAGTTTTGAGATCTACTGCATAAAGACTGTACATAGTAAGACATATGAAAGCCATAGTAGCACTCATTTACACCATAATTGTGAAAACTTTAGAATAATGGACAGTCAACCTAAAAGTACTTTAAATTTTTTCATCCAACAATACAAAGGCATTATTGCTCCAACAACATTTTGATTTTCACTTTTTAATTCTCTCATAATTTTTATGTCAGTAAGCAACTTTAAGTAACCAAACTTCCAGAACACCCACCTGTACCAGCCATGTACATGTCTTCAAAATCCTGTTCCATCTGTCTTTGTTTGTCATCCCGGTCATCCATTCGAAATGTGGGCGGCTCAAATACTTGTTTCTGTTGAAAATGAGAGAACATAGATATCAAATGTACAGATCTACATAGGAATGAAACCAACAAGATATGATAATAGAACATATAGATGAGCCGTAAAGGATTTCTTGGTTAATCTTTATAGGAAAATATAGAAAGTCACATTCAATTACCCTAACCTTCCTGTATAAAAGTGCAAGCAAATATCTCCATTATAGAATACTGATAAATTCTACATCATTAAACTTTACGTCAAACTTTCTATCATGACATAAATGGCATACAAAGCAATTGTATCGACATATACAGAAATAAAAGTAATACAGTCTAACTTGTGTTAAGAAGCCACCCTTTTAAGCAGCCAACCTGCCTTAAACAGCCTCTACAGAAAGTCCCATTGTTAGATTTATAGTGTACATCAATTTGTGTTAAGCAGCCAACCTGTCTTAAACAGCCAATTTACTCTGTCCCATAGCCTGGCCTCTTAACACAAGTTTGACTGTAATATATGACTATAGTACAAGATACAAAGAACTCAGTACTGAATCGTAAACCATTTGTTATTAAACTTATACCAACTAATTACATTCAATAATACAGCAATGACAATAGAAAATATGGTTTAACTATAAGGCGTCTCAATTGAAAATGTAGAATGGAAAACATTATGAAAAAAATGTAGAATTTGTCAATAATGGCATCTTGTTTTCCTTTTCTGAGGGAGTTTCAAACAGTCATCAGTTGTCTTATTTTTTTAATACAAACTCATAAAACAATAAGTTAATTGTTTCATCATTAATCAGTTAACAAAAAGCACATGTAGGAGACACATCAAGTTAGCACAATAACAAGAGATCAGCACATTCTCATATTTCATACACTCATTGGCTGGGTGTTTCCACTTAAACCAGATAAATTAGTAACATAGAGATACAGAACAATTGAGATACAATTTCTCAGTGAAATAAGGTACTTACGGGAATATTGTGGACAATTTTCAGCCTCCTTTCTCGGTCTTCTCTCTGAAGATCACTCAGGTCATGAAGAATATTGTTGTAGTCCTGTAAATGTATGGATATATATAAACAGCTGTTAGAAACAACATAAAACTATAGGAGATTGGGATAACTGGGAAACATCCCTGTTTGAATATGAATTGTCTTAACCCATTACCAAACAATAAAGAATTTTATCAGTTTGTTGCAGACAACTCTGGAAAACATGGTGGGAAAAGGTGAAATTGCTCTTAACGAGCAATTTCTTTTTTTCCCAAAATGTTTTCTGCCCTATCAGAAGATTATTTTTCAATTTCATTACATTTTGAAATGTCGTCTGCAAACTCTTTCAATTTTGGACAGTAAAAAATTTGGCGTTTGGGAAAAGGGTTAAACATTGCCGTTTATGGAATTACCCATATGGGCTGCAGAAAATTATTTTTAAAAAAAACTGTAACAAAACAATGAATTTTCTTGTTGCATTGGTTTCTTCATATTAGCTTTAAGACTTTGCATTATTTCCCATGCCATAACCTGAACTGTGTTGTTACTTTCAAATTGAACCAAAAACAAATCTCCATATTGAGGAACAGGGTAAACAAAATATAACTAATGCTGCCTGTTAAAGAATAAATAAATTAATTTCACCTTAAACACATGCAAATCCTATAATCATTGACACTTTTATAATAATAATTATGTAGAATTGTTTATTGTAGCCGTAATTTATGAAGAATGATTAATTACAAATTTAATCAACTTGAAAATAAAGACAGTGTGCCAAATGTAATCCTTATCTTATAGAATAACTTAATGGATTGTTTCACTTTTTGGTGAAGTAGATTTCAATAATTAATAAAAAGATGCAATTTTCCAAGATTTTAGAATTTTGAATTGATTTATTGATTCCACCATTTTGCAATAAATAACATGTAGATATATTAGCAATGGCAGATTGTAAACAATGACTTTTATGCTTTGCCATTCCATGTGTATGGGGAAAGAGTAAAAAAATATTTTGTGCCAAAATCAGTACAAATGAATCTAATTTTACACTATAACAGAAAATAGGCTAAATATTGTGAAATATAATCCACCTTGTTATAAGATTACCTCATATGAAAATTTAACATCAGCCAAATTTCATACCTTTAGCAGACAAATTGCAATTACATTCTTCTTCAAATATCCAGCTTAAGGAATCATCGTAAGAAAAGTAAATATTTCATGTCATGCCAAGTTTATCTCTTTATCAAGTTGGAAAATATCTCTCTTAAAATAAACTCTTTTTTCAAGTTGGAAATGTAGCAATGGCATGGAAGCTGCTACAATTTTCTAAATGCAATCCTATTCAAGAAGTCTGAGGAAATGAGACCTACATTGCAATATTTTCAAAAGTTTCTATGGAAAAAAATGCTGTTGAAAACTTTTCAAGACCACTTCTCAAAAGTTTTGTATCTGAACACAGGCAATTAACAGTTGTTAACGATGCTTCATCAAAATTGGTGATACAATCTAGCCTAAATTCCCTATAAGAATCATTCATTTGCCTTTACACATTTTAAATAAGCTGCCAATTTAAGCATAATCACACAAGACCAGGAGTGCATTATCTCTAATTAGGTCACATCCCAAGCCATTTACTAAACAATTCCCTTACTTACAGTTTTCTTGTAAACAGTATTAATATTCAGTAAAGGAGAAACAGTTTATATTATTAGCTTTACTTTTCCAGATCTATGCAAGTCAAATTGTCAATGAGAAATTGACTTTAACTAGCAATATTTCAATATTCACAATAAGGAATCTGCATTGGTGTAGTGTTTAGTGTCAGGAACATGATTCCAGACAATCTGGGTTCTATTTCCCATGATGGCCCATGATTTCAATTTTGAGTCTCCATGGGCAAGACACATTCATTTGCCAAGTACTGGTAGGCTATCCACAAAACATATAAAATACATTCTCTAAAGACGGAAGAAAGAAAAAAAAGAAAGGGCTTAGTTTTCTGCCACCGTACCCGTTACCTAATGGCTGTACAATCACACAATACTTACATGTTTTAGGAGCTCCTTCTCTAGTGCCTGGTTATGTCTCAAACGTGCCCTTTCTAGCTGGTCCTGGCGAAGTCGCTTTAACTCCAGCGCTCGGTCCTTTATTCTCTCTGCTTCAACCTCTGCTGCCTCTCTGGCATCCTCCTAAAGGAGAGATAGGATTTAGGATAATTCATTTAACCCTTAGAATGCTGGGTAATTTTCTAAACATAGATTGTTGTGTCATCTGCTTTCAAAAACCTTAATAATCAGGGCAGCAAACAGGTAAGATCACAGGTCAGCCGCCAAGTAAATTGGCCTGATCTAACCTGTTTGCATAAGCATTAAGTCCATTCCAACACTATAAGGGTTAAGGTAAATGACTTGCTATAGTATTGATACTTTCCTTGAAGAGACACTTTTACAGAGCGCCTAAAATATGTGCTTGTTTAAGTTTGTATGGGGTCAAACCCTGTGTCAACAGTATTTCAATTATTTATAGGACTTTCCTGGATTTCACAAGTACAAGGCAGGGCTCTATAGTGTCACTTCAAGGACACTCTCATGAAAAATCCTAATGCCTTGTAAGGATTGAAAATTGAACTCCTAAGTCACAAGTCCTACACTATATACCATGAGATCATGCAGGACCCTACCAAATGCTGAAATAAGGCAGTCTGTAACAAGAACAAATAATAATTTCCTGGGCTAACAACCAAAAGTAACTTACTTGTTCCTCAGGTCCTGCCTTGTCAATGACATGTTCGTTCTGTAGATGGTAGTGGGAGGTGGCAAAATGGTCCATATCCATCACCTTTACAGCTTCTAGAAATAAAACAAGTACTTACTTGAAAACAACAAAACAAAAATCAAATTATAAACATGGCTAAATGATATCTACAACTGCAACGTTTTAATCCTTAGACTGCTTGGTAATTTTCTAAAAATAGATTTCTGTGTCATCTGCTTTTCAAAACCTTTAATAGCTGCTTAATTTTGCTTAGGAAAGATACTCAGGATAGCAAACAGGTTAGATCCAAGCCAGCTGCCAATTTACTTGGCGTCTGGCTTGGATCTAACCTGTTTGAATAAGCATGAAGTTGGTTCCAGCACTATAAAGGTTAAGATCATTCTAACCACAGGAAAGTTTAACTTCATGTTACAGATCACTGATAGTTGTCCTATCATGACATTTCTTTAAATGTATGTTGCAAATTTAATTATTGTGTTGTACGTAGGACAGTCAAAGAGCCAAAAGGCATCAGTATAATCTTAAACTATTAATTTCTTATCCTATCCCAAAAGCAAGTAATGTGCAGCAAGTTGGAAATACTGATGAGTTTTAATAGAGAATATTTAGGAAAGAATAAGAGTCCAAGTTTTAAATAATTTAGCATTCAATTATACACATTTGAACGCACCCAAAACAGAACACTCCAACAACAGGTCAGCAAAGGTTTCAAAATATCAACAACAAAAAAGGTTGTCATTTATACCGACTTTATATTGCCTAATGTTTTAAATTTGGCATGCCACAAAATCCAATTAATGGAATAGGTAAATGATCATTAGTACACAGGGAATAAAGAAACACAATCACTTACTAGGTTTAGCAATGTTCAAATTCTGTATCGGGTCAGGAGGTGGAGGGGGCATTGCAGCTATCTCTGCTGATCTCTGTTTTTCTACTTCAAGAGCATTTTTCCTGAAATTCAAATAAAATCAGTATGAGGTTAAAAACTGCAAAAAATCTGTGAATCGAGATATTGAATGACTTTGTATACAATTAACCCACTTCATCATATATGGTTGTGTCACTGGTAAAAAATTGTAGACACTTATTCAGATGACATGTTCAATGTATGAAATATGAGCTTTCATCAATATCCATTTCAATATGTTGTACATAATGCTTATTCTTTTTTTTTTTTTATGGGTTTTACATCACATCAACATTATTTCAGTTATTTAGCGATGCCCGACTCTTAATGATGGAGGAAGACCCCATACTCAACTACCCATAGGGGCTGGTCAAGGCGGGTAGAACCATCGGCATTCCGTAAGTCAGTCGGGAGACTGCCTCTCATGAAAATCCATATCCCTCTCAGGATTTGAACCCACGTGGAGAGGGGCCATGTGATTTCAAGTTCTGTACTCTAACCACTAGGCCACGGAGGCCCCTACATAATGCTTATTCATAACAGTATTTCTGAAAAGAATAGGTTTAAACTTAACAAAAAAAGTTCAAATGTTCAATAGCATCTCATCTGGTATATAGGGTAGTAGCCATTGTAATAAAGGTCAACATCCCTCTTTTGTTAGTAAGAGAGTGAAACGTTGCCCCAGTGAAACTGAAAAAAAAAAAGGTTAGGTATGGTGCAAGACTCAAACAAAAGCAATTTTAATCTAAATTCATACCTTGCAACCACATGTTTCCTGGCTTCCTGCCTTTTTTCTGCTAGTTCTCTCTTCTCTTTCTCAATGGCTGATCTGCCCCTTGCCTCTGCACGAAGGTTTTCTGCTTGCTGAATTA
Source organism: Cerastoderma edule (assembly GCA_947846245.1). Taxonomy (NCBI): domain Eukaryota; kingdom Metazoa; phylum Mollusca; class Bivalvia; order Cardiida; family Cardiidae; genus Cerastoderma; species Cerastoderma edule. Next base: position 2,502,763 of record OX401419.1, read on the forward strand.
ACTCCCTTTCTGCACTCCAATCAGGCTAAAATACATCAAAAAGGCAATAAGCATGACCTGAAAACATTGGTATATATGGTGACCAAATTAGAGTAGTGCTCCTGGAAAACTATCAAATAGTCAGATGTCTTGTGTTTTGTGAAATATACTTTAAATCATTTGCCCAAAGAAATCAATTTAAACCTGCTTTTTCAGTAGATGACAATTGTAAAAGGCTGTCAAAGAGAGAATTTACTCATCTTATGGTTATTAAGCAAATTGATACATTGCCATAATGTTTTGAATGTCTCATTATGGTCAGAACTGACTTTTATCAATTAAAGATCTTCTCTAAAGGTAAACATTTTGCACCTTTACAAATTATGCATTATAGAAAAAGATTAGTGTAGAACCATTGAAAATAAAAGTGATCACCCTCTTTAGCCTGTGAAGATGCTTGCAACAGACAAACTATTGACTACGTGTCTATCAACCAGAAGCAGAAAGTTTACACATTTGAGCTGAGTCTTTATAACAAGACCTATTTCATATTCATCACAGAGACAAGGTTCAGAATGTTGTGTGCTTGTTATTAAGAATTCCATTAGATACAGTCTCCTGGTTGATTAATCAAATAATGATGGTTCTACGTAGCTTGACACAACCCTTGCAGCTAACCTTTGAATATTCCTCTATCATTTGAGAACCGGACAAAATAACTAATGTTCTGTTGATGAGATGTTTTGTTTGTTTTGTAACCTTCGTTCAACGTTTATGCAAATAACGAACCTAATGCATCGCTTGAGAGAACATGCTGGTATAAATATAGACAACACAACCGCTCAGTGTACGACAGTGTTTTTTTTACTGATTGGATGTGTTTGTGTCTTTGAGAGGTTCATTTGCTCAGTTTGTTACAGTTTATATGAAGTTGATGAGATGTAAAAACCTAATAAAGCACACAAGAGTTTAAGAAAGTCTATGTGAGATAAATAGTATCATAAAAACAGACCTGTTCACTGGCATGCTTGTGTCCAACACCAATATTGCGTAAACTGTTATCGTACTGCCGTTCCAAGTGTCGCACTCGCTCAGCCTTTTCTTCTTCCAACTGGCCCTGAAGTAATTTTGTTGTAATTAGAGGTTTACCCCAAAATTTAATACACAATTCTGTGATGTATCTTAATTGAAAGAAATACCAAATGAGGAAGGTAAAATTAATAAGAGATATGAAAAGAAATACATATCAAATGGAAGACCATATGTGAAGCTACATAACATCCTTTACAAATGAAATATTGCATTATGTTTTCAAACTCTAAATGGATGACAGGCTAATGATAATCTCATACTGCTTAGCATTAATATAGAGTAGCTCGTTTGGATGGGAGTCAAACTTAAAATACAAAGGTCCACAATTCAAGGTCAAAGCTTGGTCAAAATTCTTTCTAACATCAATATGAGGCCATCATGATGTGATTCATTTGTCTTGCACTATACTTAGTAGTTATTTTCAAGGTGTAAATCAGTCATTAGCTTTGGAACAAAACTAAAGTTCAATATTGACAGTAGTGAAAGTAACATGATAGGTGCATTGAATGCAAATATATGCATGAATGCTGTCTAAAACAGCATAACAAATTCCTTTGCCATCTATCTCTTACCTTGATTGCATATTTATCATCACATTGTAATCTATCACATACCTTGATTTCATTGGCCAATTTCATCAGCTGTCTATGCTTCTCCTGTTTAACTGCATGTCGAATCTTCGCCGCATTTTCCTTGCTCTGTTCCCTGACTTGCTGTAGACGGAGTTTTCGACGTTTCTCTGTTTCCTCCTTAATAAGCAATGCCTCCTCGTTTGGGCTGAGCCGCAGCTTTCCCTTTCTGATCCGCATCTTGTTACGGTCCACTGAAACAACAGGAAAGGTTGATTTAATTAATTAATGTATGGAAAAGTAAATAAATGAATTCAGTGATAAATTTGGGCAATCACCCTGTATTTGAAATTAATCTTGAGTTAAATATAGGCAAAGGCTCCCTGACTAACAAGTGTATTCATTTATCAATTATGTCAATTATCCTCAAAACATAGTAAGATACACTTTCACTAAAACAATGTCATTTCACTGAAACAAAAGAGAATCAATCTACAAAAGTGAATTTGGTCAAGACAAATGAATTGGTTTTTGTGAAAATTCTTACAAATATTACCAGCTGTAATTGTGTATCAAACTTGTCTTTATAATTCATAACCCTGAGAAGGATTCAAGAACTGGGTTCACTTTACTTCATGCAAGGATATTTGAATGAAACAAGATGTTGAAACAAGAATCGTTATTCATGATCACAAAGTTGTTTGTGAATTATGTTTATGAAATTCAAGAACATAATCATAGAAATGAAGATCCTGTTGATGAAAATATTCATTGACATGTTTATGTCCATGCATATGTTCATGAACATGTTCTCGAACAGCTATGTGTTCATGAACAATCATTTTTGCTTATTTATGTTCATGAACACACACTTTTAATCCTTAGCAGGGGTATATTCAAAGAAGACCTGACTAAGTTAAGATATCAGTGATTTTAATGAAATAAGATGCTGAGCAAAGCAACTTGAATTTTGCCAAGTTCAACCTGATTGAGGTCTTAATAAGAGGGGCAGCTACATGATTCTTCCAATTATTGCAAAACCTGTGCAATTAATCTCACAGTATTGGTACTTGTTAGAATCATCTTGTTCAAATGATGGTTACGAGTGCACAAAAAAGGAGTTAAGTAGAAACAAAATGGACTCTGCCCCTATGCCCAAATCATCCCCCTGACCAACAATGTCAACACAATTACAACATACTACAAATAAAGTTCTACTATAATAGTTCTATAGTATTACTATATTCAAACACTTTTCATATAGACATTTTATAAAGCCTATACTTCAAATGTATAGGGTTTAACTCAAATGTTATCAAATCAATACAATGCACATCAGGGAGGGATCAGGGCATTTTGCCAATATAAACTAAATTGTTAGTTGAGTAGATAATCATGATTTAACCTGTTAATCTATGCAGAGTTTTGTGACTACCTTTTATTGAGACTGCTGTTCTTTTTTACTTAATCCCTTTAGGGAGTTTTTAATAAGTCCATTTTGAAAATAATTGCAGACAATAATCATCTAAATTAATTAATTTACAATAAATAAAAATAAATACATTTTGGGTTATAAGCCATTAAAAACAAAACTTTTTCTAGATTTCTTCTTTCTTTCTTAGATGTAATCATACTAAATTAAGGATATGATAAGGAAGGAAATACAGGGTTATTGCAATTATGAGTAGAGGTCTTGATCTCCCTTACTAACTTCTTTATTTCTTCTCTGAATATGTATTTATGATAGTTGATGAAAAGCTAGATTTTAGCACCTACAAAATGGGACTTCTTTCTGATTAGAATCTTGCTAGCTGAAGTATATGATAAGCCACCATATCATAGACTTTGGTTATAAGTAATTTCTGTAACCATGATGTGGTACAGGCACTTTTCATTATTAGATGGTTCTCCTCTTGCTACATTGATTACTGCTATTTCTAAAAATGTTTATAGCATGTTTAAATTTAAATCATTTAAAGGATCAGCTAATCCTTCAAATACGAATTGACCAAAAAAAACTAATGGGGAGTAATGGTTTATCATAATCGTCGGAGCAGCTTCAAATTCGTCAGAATGATTTTTCCTCAGTATGAAATAAGAGAACACTATCATATCATTTTAATCAACATATATCTACTGTCCATTCTGTAGTTATTCAAGTTTTGTATGGAGTATTGATAGGTAAAGCAAATTTAAAGCTTTTCACCATCAGACATACAGAGCAATGCATTAATTCAACACTGAACAGTCTCCACAATACCTCAATAATTGTTGAAAAAGCATTAAAACCAATTAGAAAATAAATGGCATATAAAGTCCTGTCTATTACTAATAAACAAGTATCGGATTAAGCGCGAACAATGCTTACAACTTACGTTAAACTCAATCAATATTGACATAACTCCAATACCTTTCCAAACGATTAAACACATTTAACCCTGTAAGGTGGCTTAACTGCCGACATGTGTATTAGTAATGAAACGTCAGTTAATTAAAGAAGACATTTGGCAGAGGGTCCAAAATGACATTAAATTCTATAGATGAACTTTTCATCATTTGGCAGATATCCTTTACTCACGTTTTTTGTAATGACTCATTTTGAAGCAGCTGTTTAAACACATTACCATCTAACGCAACATCTTTGCATCTTGCAGAAGATCACTTTCAAAAAGCATTGTGAATTTCTTGTAACAAGCTATTTCTCCTTTTGACACATTGCTTTTTCAATGTTTTCACATATCACAACAGCAGAACTGAAAGGTTTTTCCCATCTTTACAAAGCTTTTCTTAAGTCGTCTGCTTCAAGTCAAATTTAAACATGTTGTCTGCAGGTGGTAAAGAGTTTGAAAAAAAAAATGAATTTGATGGTTTGGAATTCCAAACATAAATAGTTTCTACCAAAAGATCACTATGGAAATATTTCTTCCTACTGGTAATTTTCTTCTACTGTTCCTTTGAATTTGGACCAGAAACAAAATTCCTCTGTAGTCTGCTCTCTCTATTCATCTCAACCACACACAACAATTTATATAAGAGAATAGGGTTAAATTGGTCACTGAATGTTAAAACCTTCATTCAAAGATCTTATCTTGCCCTGTTTAATGCCAAATAAATCCCTTGAGGTCCTGTTTACACTTTTATCAATCAATTTGAAATCAAACAGATCTATATAAGCAGAGGGATTTACAGTTTGATTGTCGCAAAAGGTCAACATGACCACATACAGGTCATTAGTCTAGAAAAAGGGGCCTTGATATATTTCTTTGGCATGAAGCAATTAAAAAAATAAATTATAGATAAATCTGTTTCTACGAGTACACATTACAAATGTCTCATAAAGAGATTTAATTTTGCTTCTAACTTTTCTTCAGTGCATATCGTATAACAGTACAGCTGTTGTGCAGTTTTAAAGAAGTAAATCTTTAGCTTCAAAATTTTCTCACATCTGTGAAAAAGGACCCTTAACCCTTTACCAAACCCCAAATTTTCGACTGTCCGCAATTGAAAGAGTTTGCAGACTACAATTCAAAATGTGATGAAATTGGAAAATAATCTTCTGATAGGGCAGAAAACATTGTGGGAAAAAGAGAAATTGCTTGTTCCGATTAATTTTTTTCTAATCCCGCAGTGTTTTCAAGACTCAATCATCCCCAACAAAGAGGTAAAAAGGCTTAATTGTTTTGTAATGGACCATGGACCTAAATGTTGAGTGCTGGAAATTACAATAAACAGGGAAAGGTTATTTACCATGTATCAGAATAACACCTTCAAAATCTGGCTGGCACACAAGACGGAGCCGTTTCTCTGGAAACAAGTTTGATTTAACAACTCTCAGGCCATTCATGTTGGATGATGGAGAAAGCTCACTGCATGCTCATTTGATATAGGGTTATATATCCACACAATTCATTCAAGATATCATCCACTTTTAAGTACAATTCACTGACCTTAAATGTTTTTGCAGAGAACATGATGTGTTTACCTTAATTAAGCACCATGAAAATATTAATCTTTTTGGGGAATTAACACTGAGCCAACAGCATTGAAAAACACATCAGCCATAGATCTGAAAGATCCAGGGATTTTTCAGTGATGTGCTATAAATATTTCTTGACAAAGACTCCTTAGAACGATACATCCATACCACACATGATGATTAATCACAATGGTAGCAAAATAAATGAGCCTTAAATTGCTTTGTTGCCAAGAAGACTTGATTTACACTAGAAAAATAGGAAAGTATTGAATTATTCATTGCAGCACTTTTTAATAGCCTAGAATAGTTAGATTTTACAGAAAGTTGATGGTATATTATCCATTGCAAAAGTTTATTGACAAGAGGTTTTTATTAACACAAGAAACTTCCACTATTAACAGCAACCAACATCCAATGGCCAAATTTTGTTAAAAATGAGATTTAAATCATGTGTTGAACTAAACCATTCAGCACTAGTCTATAGAATATTTTGTATAAACCTCACAATTTATTGCTGTTATATATTTAGTTAAGTGCTTGGTACCCTCCAAGTGCAATGTTTACTTTCAAAACATGTTTTCTGCAAGAATGCCGTTAATCTTCAGGATATAAAAACAGACCAACCTAATAGATGGGAATGTGAAGGAAACTTATTGTTGAGAGCTTTGAGTTAAATATCAAAATAAACTTTCTTTTGGTTTGAATGAATCACATTTCTTATGAACATGCCTGCAATTGCAATACCTTTGACCAATAAAAAAATCTAGTTTCCTGAATATAACAGAAAAGTGTTTAAAAGGGATATTAACACTTAGGATTAAAATCACATTTTTTTTTATATCTTTCAAAACATAAACCATTTGCATCACCTTTATCAAACATTCTTATTGGTAACAAGTACCATTGAAAATGCTGCAGTTGAAGAAAAGAGAAATTGTAAAAAGTTATTTTATTCAAAACGCATATTTCTTAATTGATAATGAGTGACATTATATTGTTAGACTCTACAGTTAATTAAACTTTATATTAATCCACTGTGCAGTAATAATTGTGTGGGAATATATTGGTTGTGTGAAATATAAAGGCTAATAGATCAGGTTGAAGAAAACGAACATTCACAATTCAAGTAATTTGATATAGCACACAAATTGAATTAAATAAATTCAAAGTTGATGTCAATGAAATCATTCCTCCTTTCAGAACAAGCACCCATGGAATTCAATGTAGACTAGAATAACATAATTCATATCCAGAAACTTGTACCAATGTCACACCACTTGAACCAAAGTCCCATATAGTAATGATAACCAAACAATAAATATATACAAAAAAAACCCTTAAAAACTATAAGTTTGAACCCTTCACTTATAATTAACAAACAGAAACACCTCAACCTTTGAATGATAACATATTCTTTTCAAGGTTGTCAAAAACCATGTAACAGCGTTCTTGCAAAAAAAGGATAAAACGTTAGTCAGTATCTCCCTTTATTGCAATTTCGAGCTTGAATGCTTTCAAAAGCAACAGTATTACAAAACAGACTTGAAAGTCTTCTTCAAACATAAAACCAAGACATCAGTTAGTCTTCCTTCATGATGGACCATAAAAATTCCTTATCATTATTCCATGGTTCAATGCAAGACAATAGTAAGTCCTTCACATTTGTGAAGTACTTACTGTAGTCTTGCATTAAACCATCAATACACACCAATGGTCCCATTGTCTCCCTCGGATTCATATGACTGGCCATTAAATGGGGATCTATTATACCAGGACAGATCAAACCGCGGATATATTCATCGACATTGGAGACACCCCTATTTGATGACTGGGGCTATACAGATTGCTTGATGGTTTCGGGTAGAATATATTGAATGTTAATATCACTCAACCATCAATATCAACCCTTGGTATATGTATATTGAGGGTTCAATACAAGACTATAGCAGCTCCTTCATAAAAGAGCAATTATGTGACTTGCATAAGTATCAATGAACTCTCGATATATAACTTGCAACAGGCACAATAAAATAAATCGCCAGTTTCTGGGCATTGGTAGAGCACCTGCAACTTATACTAAGAGTCCAAGATTCGATATGTTCGTGGCAAGGTTCTAGCCCGTATATCAGCACGAGTACTGGTTAAGTATCCAGCAAGCAGTCATGGCGAGTGAATTAAATTAGCTTTAAAATTCTGCCACAATCAATGTAAAATAAATAAGTTTAAACTAGTTCCCCATCCCTCATATACCATTTTTACCTGTTCAAATTGAAAGCAGCTGGCAGATGGCAAATATAAAATATGCCATATGAATTTTCATTTATAAAATTGGATGGAAACAATAATGACATAACATAAAACTTCTTATAGAGGGCAATTTTTTCTTATCTCCCAATTATTTCTTGCATCATTCTTTTTAGGGGCATTTAACCATGTATACATATGGGAAATGGTTGTATTTTTTCAAAGGTGCAAACTTTTTTTTTGTTGAAATGTTTCCAAACCACGTCTCAAGTCATACAAGTACCTTGAAACCCTTTCGCCACCCTTGGCAAGACTTCACGACAAATTCAGAAATAAAAAGAATATCATTAATTGTATTTTGTATGCATCATCAAAATATTGTAAATCATACATTCTAATGCTATCATATATTGTAGGTAGATTTCTTGTGCTAATTAATGTCTTACCTGTAACTTCTGAAAAGTTATATATTGGGTAGATCAAAATTGTTTATTGTTATGATTTTTTTTAGGTCGCCTTGTACCATTTCTGAAAATTACCTTCAAGTCTATTTGGCTCTGAGAGTTCCATTTGCCTGGAATTATGGCACCATAAGGGTTAAGATGCAAGAGAAATTCCTTGTTCATAGCAATTTCTTCTCTGGTTAATGACTTTCTTTATAAATACACATGCCTAATGAAAGAGAAAAGCTGAGCCCCTTTCTTTAGTGCCAGAAATAAGTTCTTTTTTCCCCCAAAAGTCCAAGAGATCAAGGCAAACAAGAGTAACTCATATTTTATTCTAATACGAATCTGATATGTTCCAAAAACAATAAAAGGTTATAGAAGCAGAGAATATTCTTCCTCCAAGAATGAAATAGTCAATCCCACTTACTATTTACAAAAAGATCAGTTTGATAAATAATTGACAAATGGCAATTCTTGTGTTCAGTGCAAGACTATAGTAAGTGCTTCATAAACATGAAGCACTTTCTATAGTATTGCGCTGAACCCTTGAATTTTAATCAAAGCAGAATTAATCACACCTATCTATGCTTCTGGTACTAGAATGCGACACCTAGGATGTCACGGGATAGAATGTAGTGTAGAGTACCCACTCTACGAATAACTCGATCTTAAAGCGAGTTGTTCGTAACCCTTATAACAGCGCATTCGAGCTTCACATTTTCAAAACCAATCGAATCCAGTTGGTTATGTAGTTAAAAACAATCATTAGTTAGGAGCAAAATTCTAACGTTCGCAACTGTCTGATATTTACCGGAATAACCGGCAAAACATTAACTTTGCCGAATCATACCGAAATATTTGATATCATATCCGTCTTTCTAGATGATTTAAACTTCTATTCGAAATCATTTGTCATCCAAAACAATGAATCTATTTTTTAAGTAAGCATATCATTAGGGCATAACAGGGAAGAAAATTACATAAAAATATTGGTTGCATGGTGAATTTCCAACCCAGACCTGGCTGAACATGAACTGCGTGATGCCGGTATGTACCGTGACTTGACATTTCTTCTGGCCCTCACTACACACACTTGCAACTTGTTAGAGTGAATTGGGTACATATTGTTGTGTGTCGCACTGCTTTAAATCAATAGTGTACATGTGCGAATGCAATTATCCGTGTTCTGTAAATCTAGTTCATTTATAAACAGTATATATCTCTCGTTTTCAATGAAATAAAATCTTTCAAACCTTAGAAAAATGGCTACCATTTTGTGCGTCATTATTTGCCGTCATCGCAAAACCCCTTGAGACATTTCGCGTTTTCTGCCCATCAGAAAGAAAGGAGTATTATAATAATCTATGTTTTCTCCAAACACAGATTTTTCCCAGCTATGACACATATACCAGAACAAACTTAGGCTTACCTTACATGATATATATATATAGTGTGCACTAAAAGTTAACGTTTAGATTTTGCATAAAATAAGCATGAAAATTCAACCCCCAAAATGAAAAAAGTATCGTGTTAGATAATATTTCGTTCCTAGAACAGAACAGAATAGAATATTCCGTATCTGTTCTCTACACTACATTCTATATTTCCTCACCAGCACTGCGCAATATTCCTCTAAAACTGTTTTCCTACATGAACATAGTTGATCAGTGATATAAGAATGAAATACATCTTGATATATAAGCTCAAATAAAGGTCTTGAAAAAGAAATTGGCCAAATATAGCTAGGGTCCCTGTATTCAAGGTTGTACACGCTTAGTTTGAGGTTTTTAGGTTCTTGATTACCAAGATCAGTTAAAAACAAATAAAGAAACATGGCTTTACTCACTCTTCATCACAAGGTACATCCTGAGGGGTTCGCTGAATGTCTTTCTCAACTATCCAATCAGCAATTTGTTCAAAAATTCATTGCAGTTTCAATATTGACAAATATATCAGTGTCTGGATATAAACAAGTTTTTATGCACAGCACCTTGTGTTCAATCAAGAAGAATTGTCAGAAAGGCGTTGTTCAATTGAGAAAACACTCAAATAACTCCCGGGTCAGAAACGTTTCAAGTGTGTGTCTATTGTGCAAATTTGCTTAGCCCTTTCCACTTACTTCTGACTGGTCAGAATGATAGAAAAGAGCTGACAACAAACATGACAAGAATCGTTTTTATATAGACTTTATAAGTGAAATTTGCTATAAAACAATTGTGACTTAGGAATTGCTCATTAGGAGCAATATTTACATGCGTCAAAGTAAATTTTAGAATCTTCTTCAGCAGATGCCACAAAATGAGATATAATGAAGTAAGGTGTTAAAGTGATTGTATTAACCCTTACAATGCTGGGTAATTTTCTAAAAACATATTTTTTGTGTCTTCTATTTTCCAAAACCATAAATACCTGCTCAACTTTTATGAGGAAAGATACTCAGGGTAGCAAACAGGTTAGATCACAGGTCAGTCGCCAATTTACTTGGTGGCTGGCCTGGATCTAAATTGTTTGCACAAACATGAAGTCGGTTCCAGCACCATAAGGGTTAAGAATTTGAGAACTTCATTGATTATGCACTTTTTTTCATTCTCAGCTATTGTTGTATTCTAAAGGAAGGAAATGATTTCCAAAGTAAATTTTACATTTTTCACCATGCATACAACTTTTTGTGCCACATTTGTTTAGAGAATTTTCACCTTTTATCAGTATTGTCAATAGATTAAGATTTAAAATTCAATGGCCAAAACATAATGCAAAATGTAGAATATCTTTACCGATAAAGGCTATAAGCATCTTTGATTTGCTGATAGAATACCATTTAACAACAATGTAAAGAAGATGTATGCTAAACAAAATAAAAGCATAAATTGTGCTTAGATTTAATATTTAGGCAAAGTATGCATAAGTATTGACAAAAAATTCAATGCACATATAAGAATTACATAAAACCAAACATTACTCTCGCAAAATAAATCTTAAAAGAGACTATTATTCCTGAAAGCAACTTGAGCTCTCCCGTTATTTCCATAGACAAGTTTTTATTCACCTCAGATACCATCTTGTCTAAGGTATAATTATACAGTTAACCCATTACCAAACAAAAAAACATTTGACCACTTTGTTGAAGAAGACTCTGGAAAACATTGTGTGAAAAGGAGAAATTGTTCTTAAAGCAATTTCTCCTTTTCCCACAATGTTTTCTGCCCTATCAGAAGATAAGTTTTCAATTGCATCACAGTTTGAGATGTCGTCTGCAAACTTTCAATTTGGGACAGTGGAAATTCGGCATTTGGTAAAGGGTTAACTCTTATATCATATTGAATCAATGATGTATCTACAGCAGACGGCTTTAGGTGCCACAACATCGAATATGGAGAATTGGTTCATCTTAAGTGTTTCGTTTTCATTACAAAGATTTACACAAGTTTTAAGGAGAGTATCAACATTTCTTTAAACACCTTTCGGAGGATTCCAAAGTTCTATCACCATATTAAGTACGCCTCTTACACAACATGTATGTCTAAAACACTTATTTCAAGATTTTAAAACTTTCAAAAAGAAAGAGCAAAATGAAAGATATTTCACTTTATTGCTTGTTGGAGACACAAGTAAATATAAAGTATCAATACAAAGACACATTTCCACATTACACATACACACAACTAATCAGCCATTTTCCCATTTCCTCAACTAATAGGAGAAGAACTATTAACACCTCATGCCTGTTATTTAAGATTTCACAAAATTGCTCAAATAAGGCATGCTCAACTATTGAGTTGTATACCATGGCTTTGAATTCCTCTAGATAACAGCTCCATGGCAAAATGGTACAATTTTGAATAGACACAGATAAATTAACCCCTTTATCACAGAGGTACCAAATTATTCACTACAAAGCATGAACATGTTCACATTATTCAAAAGCATAATTTCTTTTCTTATGATTAAAATGACTTGCCAAACTGAAAGAGACATGTTATTTCTACTTAAGAACTTGTTATGTCTGTCTATCCTTTCATTGCTAACTGTGGACACATTTCTGTATAGGCCAAACAGCAGTAATTCAAGACTTGAGTTTGAGACATAACAATGGATGAGGATGTGACATCATTATTTTCTAGCAATACATCACAATCATTAGCAAAATGTAAAGGTATAGATCAGTCCAAATATATATGAAATCTGATATCCAAGTCTTCATTAACTTTTTACAACTTACAGAAGATTATTTTACCCTTTACTCGACAATACACACCGTTCTATAATGTATGTCAAGAGAATTTTTCTTCCCAAAATGTTTTTGAGAGCTGTCTGCAACAACTTGTTTAAATGTTGTTTCTGTTTGGTAATGGGTTAAGACACAAATCCGATGTGGGCTAACAACTTATGTTTCCGATGTTAACCATAACTTAGGTTATAGAGAAATAAGCAATAATGACACACCTTACAGTGCACGGCTTTGGAAGTATTCGAAGGTGTCAAGGTGGGTGAGGGCTACATTTTCTTACAGCCTAGTCCCCAGTATTATAGAGTAAAGTAAACGCTTGAGAGGTTACAAATACAAACGATTGTGCAAATAAACAATACCTGTAGATCACAAGTTATTTCATGATTGTTCCAAAACAGAACACAAATAATCTGATAAATAACAATACAGCCCAATAAACCCCTGAGTAAATAATTGTTTTAATTGTAAACCAATCGAATGAATAATTGTTGAGCCTTAAGGTGGTGATTTCAGATGATATGATTGAATCATGAGTTATGAGTTAGCAATTTAGAAAAATTTGCAGAGTCCTTGAAATATAATGCTGGTAGTATTAAAATTAACTGAAGTTACTAAACTAATTAAGTCAGACTACATAACTGTTCATTGTAACAAGCAATTTATTCCCTTTTGGCACAATTATTTGCCATCAGTTCATCAAAAAGACGTTCATATTTCGAATTTGATGACTACTGTTGCCATAAATAAACACCATTCAGTCATAAATCATATTTAAGGCCACTGTTTTTAACAGTGAAAGAAAATCTCCAATCAAATATCCCACCACCCATAAAACATTTTTATCCAAATATATATATAAAGCTACCTCTACAAAGTTTTCTTTGTTAAAAACATGTAAAAACCTCCTAAACTGAAAATGTTAACCGATAACAATATGAATGAGACAAATTGTAATTTGCTCATCTGCAAAAAGGACAATTCACTTGTAAAGTTATTTTTCCTTTTCCAAAAAGCCTCTGACAAAATGTTTGAGAGAGATTGTTTGGTTAAAGGGTTATGCTAATCCATTACTTTAAGAAGTAATTTATCACCAGTTTATTTTTTAACAAAAAGCAATATCATATTTTCATCATGTATACATAAGTTTCTAGTTGCTACCTTCCAATTATTGCACACTAACCCTGAGAATTTTCTAAAACCAGATTTCGGTGTTGTCTGCTTCCCTTAACCTTAATATCTGCTTAATTTAGATAAGGAAATAGTCTCGAAGTGGCAAACAAGTTAGATCACAGGCCAGCAGCCAATTTACTTGGCGGCTGGCTTTGATCCAACCAGTTTGCACATTGAGCACGAAGTCAGTTCCAGTACTATATGGGTCAATTAAACATCACGGATGAACCATTTACCATATGCCAAGACCTTCCATACATAACCTGCATAAAAATTGAGGGAGCTTGAAAAAGTGCTACATATTTTTCATCTTCTGTGCAATTTAAGTGCAGTATGCAAATACCTTTTCAAAGGACGTACAAAAGAAACAATAACCAACAGCCATAATACCCTGTGAGTAAAATATACCAAAACCAAGCTCCACAACCCCCAAACCATGAGGCACAATGCGAAATTCAGGGGGATTCTGCATTGACTAACAAGTATTTAAAGGTATTGCCCTGGCATACTAAGAAATATTTTCTCCATTTGTCATGATTGTTTTTAAATGATGCAGCCTTGTGTACCCGTATTAAAGGAGTAACATGCTAAAAGACTCAGCAATAAGATATTCAACTGCATGGCAAAATTATTTGACACTTCTATTGAATATCTACAATGGATTTGGAAAGACATAATATCAATTGAACAGATAGTTCAGTCATATCTTTTCTTTAAACATTAAGATAGAGCATTTGAAACCTCAGAATATCCTCTCACATTGTGCCTTACTTAACTCTTCACCAAACAACCATATTTCTTATCATCTGACAGTCTAACTCCTGCAAGGGATTAACGATCTGAGTGTTCACAAACTAAATGAACAGAGATGAATCACATATGGCCATTCATGAAGACAAAGTTAGTTTTGAACATTTTCATTTTCAAGAACATGTTAATGAATGTATTCATGCAAATAACATGTCTGTGAAATTCAAAAACATATTCAGGAACTTTTTTGTTATTCATGGATGATCATTTTTTCTTTCATGTCTATTCATGAAATTCAAGAACACTGCGGTGTCCGAATCCTTCACAATGGCACTAAGCTGCTGTAAGCAATGAATTACCTCCCTTTTTTGGGATTTTGTGACTGATCCAAATGCAGAATGCCACGATACATTTATTTATTTATCTTTTTGAAAAACAAATTATGACAACATGAGCAATTTAACTAAAATACATAGGTACAAACTTATTTTACTTTCAATGGCTATGCTCCAGTATGTCTCATACAACCGCACAGCTGATATACAGGTTTATAGAAACACATATTTGTTATCCAAGTTTGCTCATATATGTGAACGAGCAGCTTTAAAATCATGAGGTTGTTTGGTAAAGGGTAAACATTTCAACTATCACAGTGCCTGCATACTTACAAAAGCTTTCCTTTTGTTTTGACTCAAAGCATTGACAGGGCACGATAAATCCAGCAACCCTGTAGGGAGAGTATGCAGGTCTCCCGCGCATCTCGTTATCCAACTGTAGACAGAGTATTCCAAAAGTTTTAACACATCACAGCCTGGTCATAATCCTACATTGTTGATTGTCTTGGATATGGAATTATACAACTAAACAAATTCCCTTACAGTACACTCAAGAACCTGTTGTTGCAGTTTTATAATTTAAAACTTTTTGTGGTTTGTTGAAATGGCAATGATATTTTTCACAGAATCTATATTCAGAAACATGTTTAGATATTCGAACAGAACATTCTGTATGTTAAGTCTTTTTTAACTTTGTGCCTTAATTCCAAACACCCAGTTATTCAAATCTAGATTTATCAACCCTGCATCATTTTCCCCATCTTAACCATTAGATATCATCCTAAATTTAGACACAATTAACTCCTTCTGAATGAAGTCATTACAACACAAATCATTTAGCTCCGATAACTGATTAATTGTATTTATGTAGGAAGCAGGCAAAGGTTTGGAAAATATTTTCCCAGCACTGATTTGTATGATGCATGAATGCACAGTGCATGATCACATACCTGATAATTTAACAGTAAAGACCATTATGTATGTTCAATTTCACTCTGTTTTAGGGTAATTGTGGCAGAAAACATCTAAAGCATGCATCTGATTGATAAAGCCTTCTTCCATGAAACACTATTTGACATTTACATAAATGATGAGCAGATCGTCAAAAAACAAAAAATAACTTGCTTATGATGAGCAGGCTTTGTGTACTAGCTATAGCTATAAAGGCTTTCAAACTTATTCTTGAGAAGAATAAAATTTTAGTACACATAAAATTGCAAAATGGTAAATGACACTCATTTGAAAAAAAATTTTTTTTTTCTTAATACAAATAGTAAATGAAACAGGTTTCATTCCCACACAACAATCCAAAATTCAACACATTTACAATAACTTTTAAAGATAGGTCTTCCAGGTTCAAATCACAAGTTCATCTAAAGACGTTTTCAATGTATAGATCAATCATAGATCACGGCATTATCTTTTGTCCAAACTTAACTTGCTAGGTTAAATGATTTCCCAAAAGAAAGAGGAAATTCAATACTTCAATACTTTGATCCTAACGACAGAAAACTTCAATGCATATCAGCCTTCTCCATTTTTATTTTCGATAAAATATCTATCTCCACTCATTACTGTCATAAAAGAAATCTCTGTTGACATTTCAAAATCATGAATGACACTTTAAGTGCATTTAGATATAACTGTTTAAATGATACAAAGCAAAATTATTTTATTCAAAACGCATTCCTACTTTCTACTTTAACACATTACCACCTAATGCCACATGTTTGCGTCTTGCAACAGACAACTTTCGAATAGCATTGTGGCAAAAGGAGAAATTGTTTGTGGCAAGCAATTTCTCCTTTTGCTACAGTGCTTCTTAAATTTATTCACATATCACAACAGCAGAACTGAAAGGTTTTCATATGTTAACAAAACTTTTCTTAAGTTGTCTGTTAAAGATTTAAACAAATGTCATCTGCAGGTGGTAAAGAGTTAAATGCACATTCGGGAGATGAGCCTCAAAAACTAATGCCACTTAATTAGACAGAGCTCATCAGGAACATTAATTCCACTCTTTGTCATAATTCCTTCTCCAAAACCATCTTGAAGCAATTGTAAGTTTACATATTTTGAAATTGTCATAGATTTCTGTACTTATCAGATAACATCAAAACATGGAGGAGCAATTTGTTCAATTTTAATTTTTTTGTCCGAATAATTTTTTGAAATCCACTGCAAGAAATGTGATTCATTGAGCAAAAATGTTAGGAACAAAATCATATGAAGAAAATAAACAAATGAAAGTAGAAAATTACTCATGAATGCATATCCAAGTAATTAATTAACTTTAAAAAAAAAAGTAAACTGGTCAATAAGGCAGTGTTTAATACAAAGAGTTTAAATACAATAGTGCACTTTCATCCAAGATTGTCTTGTCAATTTTTCAATAAGATTTATTTCAATATCCCCACTTATCCAAGCACATTATCCCAAATTCAAACAAAACTTATTCTTTCTTTCACATACATGTTTGTCCAAATGACCTTTAGGTTACTTTTCCATGCTATTTAATGAATTATTGACAGAAGGATTTAAGACGGGTCAGCACATATCGGGACTGTAATCACTCAATCTTTGGCTATAATAAGGAGATTACTAATTTTGAATAAATTCATACAGCTATGCATACATTTTCTTCTTTTGTCACATTTCTTTCTACCCTTTCCATTATAGAAACTAATTCACACTTGCTAATTGTCATAGATGGTTTCTGGATCGATCACAAACTCACATGACATTGTTGGGGAATGAATGAACCTTTTACCAAACGCCAAATATTCAACTGTCCCAAATTGAAAAAGTCTGCAGACGGCATTTCAAAATGTGATAAAATTAAACAATAATCTTTCGATAGAGCAGAAAACATTGTGGGAAAAGGAGAATTTGCTCGTTGGAAGCAATTTCTCCTTTTCCCACAATGTTTTTCATGGTCGTCTGCAACAAACTGGTCGAGCGCCGTAAATGTTTGATAATGGGTCAAAGTTTAATATACTGGTCAGCAAGTATCTATAATTAATGGTCAATCAAATCTAAACTACTCAATACATGCCAAGTTTAATGGAATGTCAGACTTGATAACCAATGGTTCGAGCAACCGATTAATTATCTCTGACACAGAGAACTTTTCCTTACCTTGGCGTCATACATCAGAGTAAACGTTTTGAAGAATTAGCCAAATTCTTATTTAATCAACCCATGACACCAGTCTCCATTATGTCAACATAAATTTGGTTTAAAGAACCCTAAAACTAAAATATAGGAAACTTATGTCATAAAAACAAATTTTGAATGAAACTTTTCAAATAAAGAAACTACACATACCTTCAATCAATTTTCAACCAACAAATAACAAATCCAATAAAATTGGGGGGAAAAAAGAGGAAAGATATGACTGTTGTTCTCAGCAGCATAGACTATGTAGATAAAATATAAAACAGGTACAAATTCTTTTTAAACCATTAAAATTCAAATGGCACCTATTTACTAAAAATGTGTCAAAACATGTTTTCTTCAGAGATAAAAGAAAGTGACTAATTAAAGACCCTTTACTAATTGCAAAGAATTTGGATATAGCTTGAGTGCCCATTTAAATTTTCTTGCCAGTCCATTATTCCACAGTATGCACATTACAAATGTTGAAGGGTCCAATACAATACTATAGTTAGTGCTTCCATTTATGACGCACTTACGATAGTCTTATATCGAACCTTCCATGTGTAAGCAGTGAAAGATTTGCAATGAACTCTTTTGCCAAAATGCTTTAAAAAAAATTAACAAACAAGCATCTTTTTTTTTCTTCATTCGACCCATTGTTCAAATCCTGCAAAGGATTCATGACCTGTGTTCATACTCTGACAAATGATAAATGACCGTTCATGAACACAAAATTGTTTTTGAACATTTTCATGAACAACAAGAACATGTTCATAAAAAATCAACTTTTCTGTGAATGTGTTTGTGAACATGTTTGTGGTGTTTATGAACATCTCGAGAAATCACTGCTTTGTGTTCATGTTTAGTCATGTAGTTTATAATCACAATTCTTGAATCCTTCGCACTGACACATGTCAGGTATGCACACCCTTGTTTAAAGTGTCAGCAGACATATCGTAGTACAACCAATGCCAGAACAATTGCATAATCATTAACGAAAGGGAAAATTGCTTAATAAAACACTTTTCCCATACTGTTTCTAATTGTAATCCATTCAACCAGGTGGGAAGTTGTGTACAGATAAAAAAGAGAAAAAAATATCAGACAATTATAAAACAATATGAACATATACTTCTTTGTTGGGCAGATTTACAATTGAGACAAAATAAGAAATCATGTACACATGTACACCAATAGGAAGTGCCTACTTTTGTCGCAATGCTGTCTTAATTCTTCTGTTGTGGTTGTATTTTAACTGTCTTGCAGTGGACACTTGTATAAATCACTGAACCGTGAATGCATGATTGAGTCATAGGTAACTTCTGTTCAAGATTTTACAACTGATAATAGATTTAAGCATGTTTTCTTTGGAAAACATCAAAGCTTACTTTAAAGCTACTTGTGGACACATGAGAATTTTTTGTATCACTTCAATGTTGAACAAAACAGTGAGGTTATTTTTAGTGAGGCATGATGCATTGTTACATGACAGTCACAATTATAGAAATCCGTTGATCCGTTGAAAGAGTTTTATTACAGTGTATAATTATGAACTAAGTAAAACTATGTTTGTGTTTGTTCTAAAAAAAAAAAATTAAATTGTATAAACAGGGCAAAAAAAAAAGTTTTATAAAAGGGAAATAACTCATACAAACTACACATACATATAATAAATAAGAAATATCATTGGTTGTTTACCTTTGAAAATTGATAAACAAGGAAATGTTATAAAATACTCTCATAAAATTTTTACCCCACAGCAATGTTTGTTATTAAACAGCTTCTTATTCTCAAAAACAAACCGGTAAACCCATAAATTTTTGCAGAGTAAACATGTAAAAGGTTAGTTCATTTAAACACAATCATACATTTTATTCAGGGAGAAAATATTTGTTTCTCACTAAAACACTTCAATAAAAAACACTTAATTAACAAAGAAAAATAAGCCAAACTAAAAATGATATGTAAACGGCAGTTGCTTTTAAATCGAAACATTCACAATCCAATAGAAGGGAATTGTATTAAACAACTGTTATGGGTAAGAAATGTGTCTCTAAATCATCAGCTGTCCAGACCTCACTTCAATCCAGGAACAGTTTGATTAAAAACATCAGGCACTGGTGCTATCAAATATCTGGTTTAAACAGAGCAAGTATTTAACTTAACAGCTCAAAAAGTTCTAACCAAATCAATTGCAGTTTTGCATCTGACAAACAAATTCAAGAAACCCCTGAAAAATAATCACCACTCAACCGCAATTTGGTGACAAAAACTGTCATTCACAAAAATGATCATAAATAGCTAAAAGCATGTTCCATACAAAAAAGCATGGGCATAGTGTCATTTTCATATATTTTCCTACAAACCTTAGAAACATCATTAAATATTACAACTCAACTTCATAAAAAGTTACCCATAAAGCATCGACTAGTGTCAACAATCTTTTTATGAAAACATCTAATATTATCAAATCAGGTGGTATATTTATCTCAGGCCTAAAAACAGTAATTTGTTTAGGGTATCCCAACCCTACCTAGCCAAACCTGCCTATCCTAAAGATTTTATTTGACCATTGGTAGAAAAAATTAATTGGCGTTGTATTTTTAACACATCCATTTGAAACAACTTGCACATTTCTGACAGGCCAGTTTACGATTTGAATTCAACAAACGCATGTCGTGTCTTCTATCAGCACTTAAATTCAACAACTTCTGAAAATGCATGTTGATGGATGCTGGTCTGTGTCAGAAGACAGTAAATACAGTGTTCAACAATTTTCTTTAAAAAGAAATATGCACATTAATGTGAAGCTCAAAATTTAATAAAAAAACACACAAAAAAAACAATTCCTACCCTACCTATTGATTTTAAAGAAGATGTTACCCTGAACAATTTATGTTCTTAGGCCTCATAGCAATTGAATGCAATTTTCTTTCAACAGTGTCCCACGTCTTGGTCTATTGGAAGAACGTGGGAAAGGAATCTCCAAAATGGGATAAGAAAAACACAATAACATTAGAACAGTGCAAAACGCTCTCATCCACTGATCGGTTTTGGGCAGTCTATTCATTTACTTGCATGTTCTCTATTACAATGTAATGGGTTCTCTGATTTGCATAAATGTTCCATAAATGATACTCAACTAAAGAGAGGGTGAGTGACATAATGATACTCATTCAGGGGGGGGGACTTATAGACCCCTTTATATTTGGAATTGTGAATGAAAAATAACGATCTTTAGAAGTCTTATCCAGGAATTGAGAGTCATTCTCTAAATTTTTTGGGGGTTAAGGAAAATCCTGTTATTTTGAATGTCACACTTCACACCTAATCAACTTTTTCTAAGGCTGCACACTTCACACATAATTAACTTTTCAATGACTGTCAATATACAGTATGCAGAGGCATTTGGGGGCCAATACAGTCCATTGGACTTAGAATCGAAGAGGCCATTCAATAAGTATGATGGTGATTGGACCTCGTTTACTATTTGCCATTGATTGGTGGGTATGCAATACTTGATTCCAGAATCTTTCATCAGAACTGAAAGTCGAGACCCCTTAAAGTCTACAATTATCAGTTTCAGAAACCATTATTCTTAGCGAATGGCGTATGAAACAGTGATTAATTGATACAGATAACCAGCAATAGATAATGCAGTAAGGTGACAGGTTTTTTATCAACTTTCAACGATGACATGTAGACGAAACGACTGTCCGACTTAAGGCTACTGATAAAGTAACCAAGTGAAACAAACGAATTGTTTCATACAAAGTTATTACTTTTGCCAAACTTAAGTAATTTCGTGGTTATGCAGCTATCACGATGTGCAATATCTCACCTAGATGTATGTCAATGACACCTTTAAGGATCTACCGATCGCATATCAGTCTGGAAATCTTTAAACCGCTACGCAAGTTGACATGTTTAGACATAAACAAATGTTTTGAACAGAGCGCTTCCGCTTTGTTGTGCGCATGCGCACAAAGGCTGGTTGTCCAGTTATCAGGCTTCACACCTGTCTTTACCCTTCAAAGTTACGTCATCTGTTAATGGTAGTTTCTTCGTTCAAAAGTTGCGCATATACATGTATCAATTATATGATGCATATCAAGTCACATCTTAATACTTTCTATGAAATGTTTATGATATCGTTTAGTACAGCATTAGTGTTTTAGTATATGTAACCAGAAACGAAAGCCAGAGACGTTATCTATAGATCTATCTAAATGTCTCTGCGAAAACCTATATGGTATTTCTTAAGTAACGTCGGCTCGACTGACTGAATGACGGTCCGTCGACACAGATGAGCGCTGTTTTGAAGGAAGACGCACCCATAAGGCCTGTTTGATGTGACACATTACAAAAGTATATAAAAGCACTATCCACACAACATTGCAACAGGTTGAAAAAGGGAGGTAATATATGGGCATTACTTCTTAAAAAGATAGGCTTACTGTTTTCAACAGTGGCTAGTGTCATACAAATCTTTGAACATGGGAACAAAAAGCCATTTTATTTTATAGGTCGAGAATGGCTTACCTTCACGTGCAATTTAACTTTTATTATCAGAGTATGTTCCACAGGCTCCATTTTAAGAGTTAAAAAACATCAATGTGGAATTCCTACCAAAGAAGCTCTACCTATACATAGGCGTAGGAGCGTTTTCAACATTGGGGGCAACTTCAGATAAGGACCGGTCTAAGAATAAATGGCCCTGAACTTTTTCATGACTATGCATTTATAAATTCAATAACATTATAAGAATTAAAAGAAAGCATATAAAAATGAAAGAATATGCCAGGGCTCGATCTCACGCGGAAATCTGTTATATTAAGTTAATCGCCTTGCAGCAGCGACCAGCATGTCACATCCACGGCTTCAAATACTTTCATTTTCAAAGAATTGAATTATTCTTAAAGCTTTAGCTAACAATTGAAGACACTATTGAGTCCGACTTCTTAGAACACGTTTTACACCACTGTGTTCGTCAATCAAGACTTCCCGGGTAGTTTTGTGAGCTGACTTTTCATTGGATAAACCCGATATGTGCAGATTGCAATTTGCGATGATGACTTCTAAAAGATTTTGTTACTTGTTCGTGACAAAAGGCGAATTGGTATTAGATAAAGCACAAATATACACATTTATTTTTATTCTGCTGTTAAATTTCGTTTCTTTCATTTTTCTTTTCAAATATCTTGATTTGCCATTGTGAATATTGGGGGGCCAAAGTATACTCTGCCCCCCCCGATTGGATATTGGGGGCCGGGCCCCCTGGCCCCCCTGCCCCCAGCTCCTACGCCTGTGCTATAAAAAACGCTGATATATAGTTGGAACTTTAAAATACTGTTTCTAAACATTACATGAGCGTATTAAAAGCAGCAACTCAAAATACTTTGAAACTACCCCTGATCTGATTATCATGACTTTATCAATTAAATGTGAAACAAGTAAATGTCGCACGTGCAAATTTATCGCCTGGTGTATTCTTGTTTAAGACTATCTACGTGTGTGTATGTGAATAGAAGTCATAACTTATTCTTCATTTATTTATGTGAGTTTTACATCGCATAAACATTATTTCATTTAGGTTACGATCACCGATTCATATTGATGAAAGAAGACCCCATTCCCAATAAAGATTGGTCAAGTCGGGTAGAACCAGCTATTCCGTAATTCTATTTCACTGGACGGATGTGATTGTGCCTTTGAGAGGTTTGCATGATCGGTTCATTCAGACAAATACATCCGTAAGCAAGCCGTTCAGAAGACTCATTGGATGGAATGCCCCTATGTGTACATGTACAACATAGAGCGCCCGAATATCTTCAGTTATGATGTCCCTGAAAAACAAGTTCCTGGGAGAAACAGTGGTTATTTCTTCTTCCATTTGTACAACACTCACATGTTAGTTAGATAATCTAACAGGACTAATTGGATAGGAGATAACATCTTGTAAAAGGACATTCCAAGATAAAATGGTGAGCTGACATCGGGAATCGAACCGGGGTTTGCCCTAGCTTAAGTCTAAAACGCTAACCACTACACTTACGAATATTATTACTCCTGATTTGGTTTCAGGGAACACCGTGGTATTCCTGAATATAAGTTAAAAACGACACTAAACATCAGACACGCATGTAGGTACTTTGTTGATTCGAATGTTCACTTAACACTCACGGTATATGTGCCAGTGACTGAGACTTTCGGCCCAAAGTCGTCAAATGACGTCATGAAGAAAAACGCTATTAAAGGTGAAGTCATCATTTTACCAATTGCTCTACTTATTGAACAAAGTTCACTCAAATACGGCAGATTTTTTTTCCACTGAAATTGGTTAGCACCCACTATTTTGCAGACACTGATGCAATTCGAAATATAATGTATGAATTTTATAAATTCTATTTATCTTGAAAAGAAATGTAAGAAAATGTGAGTATCTTGTTGTCTTGGTGTTGCTATGCAAATAGGTATAATTCCTCTAAATATCATGTTTGGGCAAAACGTGAATTGGATCTCATACCGCAGACCTTATAGTGTCTAGAAATGATAATAAATAAATTTCGCCCATGTACCTACGTGGGGCCGTTTTTCTCAGACAGTGCCACAATTATATCGTAACGTACGTGGAACGTTAATGCAAATGTGAGCACCTAACGCAATGTTATAGGGATCATGCTGTATATGTTTAACCCCGATAGTGTTGGAACCGACTTATATGGTGTACGGAATAGACCGAAATTGTAAATGGCGGTATACCTCCATTTAAAATGGCGGTATACCGCTAATTTTAACGGTATACCCTCAAATTTAGCGGTCAACCGTTAAAAATAAAGGTAAGCCGATAAAATAGCGGTTAGCCGTAGTCTATTTTTAGCTGATTTTACCTGGATTTGTTATATAATCCCGAAATGAGGGTAGACCCTTATCTATTTATAGATCACCCTCTATTTCTCAACAACCAATCAACGCTCTTGTATGTTAAGAGGTTTTCATAACTAACGGTAACAACCGAAGCCGAAATACATAATTATCAATTTCTTTTCAGGACGCTAATCATACAATTTAAGTACATCTGCTTTTGTATACTATCGGTATGTTGAAATCTTTGGCAGCGGATTTTGTTTGTTATTTATTTTTTATTTTCTATTTTTTTAGTTTTTAAGTGTTTTCTTTTTCATTCACCTCGTGGTAGTTTTTCTGCCCCAACAAAAATTCGATTAGAAAAAATTAGAAAAAAAAACAATAACAATATTTGGGTCTCTCTTTCTCTAAATACAATGTACAATAAAATAAATTTATTGATGCGAATGTTTTTCCTTAAGAATAATTTCGATGAAAACTCGTTTAGACGCAGTTGCAGCAGACGATTATCATCCGACAATTTCTTTTGTCATTCCGATGTTTTTTTACCGATATATCAAATTGGATATGTTTAAGTTTCTACGTTTTAAGCGACGTTTTCCAACCAACGTACCCTAATATTTTCCAAAAAAAATAATTACATATCACTAGATTGTTGCAGACGACTCTGAAAAACATTGTGGGAGAGGGAGAGATTTCTCCTTTTCCAAACAATATTTTCTACCCTATCAGAAGATTATTTTCCAATTTAATCACATTTTGACATCACATTTTGACATGTGGTCTGCAATAAAATAAATTTATTGATGCGAATGTTTTTCCTTAAGAATTATTTCGATGAAAACTCGTTTAGACGCAGTTGCAGCAGACGATTATCATCCGACAATTTCTTTTGTCATTCCGATGTTTTTTTACCGATATATCAAATTGGATATGTTTAAGTTTCTACGTTTTAAGCGACGTTTTCCAACCAACGTACCCTAATATTTTCCAAAAAAAATAATTACATATCACTAGATTGTTGCAGACGACTCTGAAAAACATTGTGGGGAGGAAGAGATTTCTCCTTTTCCAAACAATATTTTCTACCCTATCAGAAGATTATTTTCCAATTTAATCACATTTTGACATCACATTTTGACATGTGGTCTGCAAACTCTTTCATTTTGGGACAGTCGAAAATTTTGCATTTGATAAAAGGTTTATTTTATTATTTGTATGGGGGTTTTACATCGCGTCAACAATAGTACATTTAAATGATGGAGGAAGACCCCATACTCAACTTCCCAAAAGAGCTGGTCAAGCCGGGTAGAACCATCGGCACTCCGTGAATGGTCAGTCGGAAGACTGCTCTCATGAAACTTAATTCTAGAACGTTTTGTCCCGTTTCTTTAGCCGTTCAGCTATATATACGGCATTCGTTTTATCCAAATAAATATATCCAAATCTTACAACCGTCATATGTCTGTGTGTCCATCCGTCCGAGAAAGCACAAAACATATTGATAGTTTATATAGAGCACTTCACCCAATTCGGTTCATTACTAAAATAGAATTGAAACAAAAATGTCTTTTGGATTCGGATTCTGACAGCATATTGCCAGAATTTGCATTACAAGATAGTTAATTAATTTGTTCCGACCTAATTAACGTACGCATTGTGAGACGAATGTCCGATCCCTGGTTTTAACATGATTTGTGTCTCAAAAAAAAAGCAAGGACATAATTAACTTAGCTCGTTTGATATAGCATTACATTTCCTATATTCTTAACTAAATCCCCAAGCTTGTCCAGAGGAATGCTTATTAATCAGGGTGGGGTAAGGGAGGTTTTTAGACAAAGAAAGTTTATACATATTTGTCCGTCCGTATGTCTCAGGAAGACTTAGAAGTACGATAGAACGAGAAAATTGGTAATTTCAAATAATTTCCACTAGGATTTTCCAATAATTTTAAATGATATTCACCCATATATCATATATATATTTAAAACTACATACCGTTTAAACAACAATTTAAAAACTACATGTATAGTCAAATCTATGTGCACACGTCTTTCCATATGAGAACTCAACTA
Organism: Cerastoderma edule; assembly: GCA_947846245.1. Lineage (NCBI taxonomy): Eukaryota > Metazoa > Mollusca > Bivalvia > Cardiida > Cardiidae > Cerastoderma > Cerastoderma edule. The sequence continues at coordinate 2,529,653 of OX401419.1, forward strand.
TTTTCTTCTTTTCCTATAGGGCCGTCTAGTCACTCTACGGTGTTAAACACATTGTCAACAAATAATTCGGGCATATTACAGATTTCCCCAAACTACTATATTGGGGCTCAAACGTGCTTCGCTAAAGAAATGTGCACTTACTCAGTAGTACAGATGGGGATAGAACACGTGCCCTATATGGACAACCCTTACAACATTAACTACTGGGTCCCACGGAAATCCCCGTACACTAGCTTGTCTAACTCTTCATCTTCGTTTATTGTGCTTATTTCAAACATAAAAGACGGTCAAAACGAGTGTTTGCTACTTTTCTATCAACAGTTTCGGAAATATATAGCTATAATGACTTAAAACATGAATAAAGGAAACTTTAGCTAGTTATACAGACCGCGTAGATGAAACTTGAACATTCTCTGTTATTCTTGGTTTACATGTAGCTATCCGTAGCTTCCACCACTCTCAGAATGAATGATAAGCAGCATCAAGTCAAGATTTACATGAAGCCATCCGTGACTATACCATCCCTCAATATGAATAATATACAGAGGTACACACTAGGTCATGCAAGGTAGTATAGAGTATGAGACATGTCAGGGTAGTATGGAGTATGAGACATGTCAGGGTAGTATGAGGCATGTCAGATGAGTATGGAGTATGAAACATGACAGGGTAGTATGGAATATGTGTCACAAGGAAGTATGGAATATGTGACACGACAGGGTAGTATGGAGTTTGTGTCACGACAAGGATGTATGGAGTATAAGACATGTCATCGTAGTATGGAGTATGAGACATGTCAGCATAGTATGGAGTATGAGATATGTCAACGTAGTATGGAGGATGTGTCACGACAGGGAAGTATGGATTATGTGTCACGACAGGATAGTATGGAGTATGAGACTTGTCAGTGTTGTATGGAGGATGTGTCACGATAGGGAAGTATGTAGAATGTGTCATGACAGAGAGGTATGGAGTATGTGTCACGACAGGGAAGTATGGAGTATGAGACATGTCAGCGTAGTATGGAGGATGTGACATGTCAGGGTAATATGGAGTATGTGTCACGAAAGGGTAGTATGGAGTATGAGACATGTCAGCATAGTATGGAGGATGTGACATGCCAGGGTAGTGTGGAGTTTGAGACATGACAGGGTAGTATGGAGTATGAGACATGTCATCGTAGTATGGAGGATGTGACATGTCAGGGTAGAATGGAGTTTGAGACATGCCAGCGTAGTATGGAGGATGTGACATGTCAGGGTAGAATGGAGTTTGAGACATGCCAGCGTAGTATGGAGGATGTGACATCTCAGCGTAGTATACAGTATGAGACATGTCAGGGTAGTATGGAGTATGTATTATGTCAAGGTAGTATGGAGTATGAGAAATGCAAGCGTAGTATGGAGGATGTGACACCACAGGGTAGTATAGAGTATAAGACATGCCAGGGTAACATGGAGTATGTGATATGTCAAGGTAGTATTGATTATGAGACTTTTCAGGGAAGTATTGACTATGAGACATGTCATCAAAGTATAGGTATGTGACTTGTCAGGGTAGTAAGAGACATGTCAGGGTAGTTTGGAGTATGAGACATGACATGGTAGCATGAAGTATGAGGCAAGTCAGGGTAGTAAGGTGTATGTGACATGTCAGGGTAGAAAGAAGATTATGACATGACAGGGTAGTATGGAGTATGTGATACAACAGGGTAGTATTATGTATCTGACATGTCAAGGTAGTATGGAGTATGAGACATGTCAGGGTAGTAAAGAAAACATGACATGTCAGGGTAGTATGGAGTATGTGTCATGTCAGGGAAATATGGAGTATGAGACATGTCAGCGTAGTATGGAGTATGTGACACAACAGGGTAGTATGGAGAATGTGACACAACAGGGTAGTTTGGAGTTTGTGTCACGACAGGGATGTATGGAGTACAAAACATGTCAGCATAGTATGAAGTATGAGACATGTCAGTGAAGTATTGACTATGAGACATGTCAGAATAATATTGACTATGAGACATGACTGAGTTGTCAGGAGTATGTGACATGTCAGGGTAGTTTCGAGTATGAGGCATGTCAGGGTAGTAAGGAGAACATGACATGACAGGGTTGTATGGGGTATGTGACACGACAGGTAATTTGGAGTATCTGACATGTCAGGATAGTATGGAGTATGTGACATGTCAGGGTAGTAAGGAAAACATGACATGTCAGGGAAGTATGGCGTATGTGACATGTCACCAAAGTATGGAGTATGAGACATGCCAGAGTAGTATGGATTATGTGACACAACAGGGTAGTATGAAGTATGAGACATGTTGGGGTAGTATGTAGTATGTGATGTGTCACCAAAGCATGGAGTATGAGACATGCCAGAGTAGTATGGATTATGAGACATGACTGGGTAGTATGGAGTATGAGACTTGTCAAGGAAGTAAGGAGAACATGACATGGTAGTATGGAGTTTGGAACATGTCAGGGTAGTATGGAGTTTGGGACATGTCAGGGTAGTATGAAGTATGAGGCATGTCAGGGTAGTACAGTGTATGAGACATGTCAGTTTAGTATGGAGTTTGGGACATGTCAGGGTAGTATGGAGTATGAGACATGACAGGGTAGCATGGAGTATGTGAGATGTACGGGTAGGATGAAGTTGTAGACATGACAGGGTAGTATGGAGTATGTGGCATCACACAGTAGTATGGAGTATGAGACATGTCAAGACATGGCATTGTATCAGTGAGTATGTGACATTACATTGCAGTAGTTTGTTTTTGACTTGATGTTGTAAAAGTGAGTATGTGACATAACATTGTAGTAGGGAGTATGTGACATGACAATATAATAGTATGTTTTTGCAATGGTAGGAAATATGATTGTCAACTATATTTGATGCCACTACATTTCATCGAGCAATGATCTGAAATGCACATCTGAAATGACATTCCCTCCCATACATCATCTCATACTGTCTGATCTCAGACTGGACTTTCTTCTTTTTAAGGATTCTCTTTTAGCAGCTGGTGTGGGATGTGTCAGTCTAGATTAGCTTGTATACTTGTCGCCTTAGATCTTTCGACAAGAGCTAAGGCTTTTAAATAATACTTTTCCTTAACCGAAACAGCATTTTACAGTCTTAAATGTATGTGTTACAATAATTGTAAAAAGACAAAAAGAGCTGTTCAAAGGTACTTTAAGTGAAACAGGTTAAGGCGGCTGGTAAAGTGCAAAAGAAACAATCACACAGTCCTATAATAATTTTATCAAGCTTTTTTAATTCAATTTGATGGACAAATTGCTCATTCCCAAAATTTTCATAAGTACACTGTATATATCATGTTCCTCATATCATAACCATCATCATTTCAACATCATTTATGGTCATTATTATCATTTATATTACTTATTATTGTTATCTTACCATATATCCATTGCATGTTAGTTGGTGAGTTTTATTCATAGGTTATGCTAGTTTTAAGAAAACTGTTGAAAACTAGTAAATGAAAACATTGGTGGAAAGAGAAAACCATAGTTAAAAATCAATGATTTCTTTCCCAATGCTATTTTTCCAATGAAAACTTTTGGACATGTCTGTAGATGAAGCCTGAATATCAAACATTCTTCTCAATAGCTGTGTTTTAGAAAGTATTTTAGATATGGATTTTCTGCCATTGAAAAAATATACACTTTTATATCAATCATTTAAATATGGATTGCATGTTTGGGTCTGCTTTTCCAAAGATATCCTTTGATAAAGGATTCACCTGTTTCAAAAGCCCTTATACATGTATGCATGAAAATCAGTCATTTGCTTTGTAACATGAAAATGTTCAGTGTTAAGATGAGGACCAATTTGACTAATTTTCCCATAACGTTCTAAAAAAACCCAATTTCCTTTACATACTAAAGAGGATTTTTAGTCAATCATTTAATTGTTCAGTTATTTTTAGCTAAAGAAATCACATTTCTCACACCATAAATAACACATCATGAGTACAAAGCTATGTTGCACACATTATTCTCCGTAAAGCCTCCGGCTTTCGCATGTATAAACAGCATGTCGTCTTGACGATACATGAACCGAATCGCCCTTTAAATATAGAGCTAAAAAACAAGTGCGTCCCCTATATAAACCGGAAGTCAACCATTTGAAAAGTCATAGTTGTTTTGGCGATAGAGCTGTGCGGACACAGAAGCGCTTGTGGAGGGCGTGGTAAGTGTTCTATTAGTACCGGGATACAACTCAGTCTAGGACGCTGTCCAGACAATAATTCATTGAATTATTTTAATTCAATTATTGAAAAATAATGAGTTCTGTTGAGGACGACGTCCTCTCTGTCACTGCCGACTCAGAGTCCGAATTCTCTGGTTTTGACCCGAGCGACTTGGTAAAACCACCCGAGGTTGCCAGCATTGTAGAAGTTGTTTCGGAGGATGTTGTCTCCCCGAAGAAAAAGAAAAAGAAAGGCAAGAGCCCTGTTAAAGGAATGAAATGTGTAAAATCTGTAGTAGTTCCTGTACGTAAACCAAAAGGGACGAAGTCTCAAAAACCAAAGAAGGGTAAATCCTTGGATTTAACGAACCTGTCTATGAGTGACATTTCACTTTTAAAAGAGAAATTGGGTATAACAGGCAAAGAAAACATTGATCCAGACTTCTTATCAGATGATGAACGTCCATGTACATCGGGTAGTAGTCATACCAATAATCTGACTAGGGACTTAGAAAATGAACTTTTTGGCTCTGAATCAGACTCTGAATCATGTGAAAGTGGAGAATGGGTACCCCCATGACTAAAAGCTTGTGAAAAGTACAAACCTATTGCTAGTTCTCTTGCAAACCTTATTAATGTTGCATGTACATCACAATGCGATATAGAAAGTATCATGTCCAAATACAAAGTTCCTGAGAATGTTGACAAAGCTTGCCCTCCCAGTGTTAATGGAGAAATTTGGAAAATCTTGGATAGAAAGGTTCACTCGCAGGACAAATACATTTCTGATGTGCAAAACATTGTCACTAGTGCTATGGTTCCTGTGATAAAATTAGCTAATTCACTGAAGAAATCCTTAAATCAAGAGGCCAAAGGCTATGTGTCAGATATTTTAACACTTGTTGGGCAAGTCCAATACAACCTCTCAGTTCGACGTAGATATTCTATCCGTCCACATTTAAAGAAAAAGTATCACAGTCTGTGTAATGTATCCATGCCAATTACTACTCAATTATTTGGTGATGACATTTCAAAAGAAATTAAGTCGTGTGATTCCATGGCCAATGTGGGAAAGGAATCCTATGGTCCAAACCGCTCAGGCTGGAGAGGTAGAGGTAATGGTCGACCCTATAACAGAAGAGGTAATTATGGTAATACATACCAGCAGAATTCCAATGGAAATGGTGGAAATCGTTACCAGCCATATGGACAACAGAGAGGAGGTTCAAGGCCATACAGGGGGAAAAACTACAGAAAGACTTCTGGTAGTTCCAATGAGTATTCCAATGATAAATGACTTCTGGTAGGTAAGTTAAAGTCCTGTTTTCATGAATGGGAAAAACTTACCAATAATAAATGGGTTTTAGAAACCGTGAAAGGTTACAAAATTCAATTTGATAGACAGCCTATACAGTCAAAAGTACCCAATGAAATTCCTTTCAATTTGGAACAATGGAAAATAGTTGATGATGAGGTACAGAAGCTCCTTGAAATTGGAGCAATAGTTCCAAGTTCTTCAGAACCAAATGAGTACATTTCTACAATTTTTATTGTTCCAAAACCTAATGGTAAATTCAGGCCAGTAATAAACTTAAAGTATTTAAATGAGTTTGTTCATTATGATCCTTTCAAACAGGAAACTTTTAATGTGGTTCTAGATTTGTTACAACAATATGACTATATGACCTCTGTGGATATGGAACAAGCATATTTCTCATTACCCATTCACAGTGAATGTCAAAAATATCTGAAGTTCTCTTGGAAAGGGGTTCTCTATCAATTCACTTGTCTTTGTTTTGGTTTGAAGTCAGCACCATATGTGTTTACAAAAGTACTAAAGCCCGTTTTTATGTGGTTCAGGCAAAATGGAATAAGATGTTCTTACTACATAGATGACTCATTGAATCTCCATGTTGACAAAATGATTTGCAAAAAGAATACAGTTACTATTGTGGATACTTTTGTGAGATTAGGTTTCACTGTGAATGAAAAGAAATCCGTTTTGATACCTACTCAGAAAATTGTTTTCTTTGGATTCATTATTGATTCCGTTGCTTTCAAAATCCTTCTTACCGAAGAAAAACTTATCAAAATTCTGACGAAAGGCAGAGCTCTCCTTGAATCTAAGTTTGTGATAGTTAGGGAACTTGCTTCTTTTATAGGTCTTGTAATCAGTACATTTCATGCAATTTTGGAAGCACCATTACATTATAGATCTATGGAGAGAGATAAAATCAAAGGTTTAGGCTCGGATGTGAACTTCGACAATAAAATGATATTGTCAGAATCAAGTTGTTCAGAGTTGTCATGGTGGATTAATAATGTTAAGTTGAAAAATGGTAAAAGGATCAGAACTGAGTCAGTATCTTGGTACTGTAGAACCGATGCATCTTTTAAAGGCTGGGGAGGTATTGATTTATGCTCCGATAGCCATGCAAATGGTAGATGGAATAGTAAGGAATCAAAATTCTCTATCAATGTACTTGAACTGTTAGCTATTTTTTACACTATACAATCCTTTTATTCTGATACAAAGAATGGACATATACAAGTTGAGTCAGACAATATCTCTGCCATTGCATATGTGAATGATATGGGAGGTATGACAAGCATGAGGTTGGATGCTATTGCTAAAGATATTTGGGAATGGTGTTTGCAAAGAGATTTGTTTATTTCTGCAGTTCATGTACCTGGTGTTGAAAACACTGCAGACTACTTCTCTCGTAATTTCTCAGATTCCACAGAGTGGATGTTAAAATATGATATTTTCAAGAGGATCTGTTTGCAGTTTTTCACACCAGATATAGATCTGTTTGCATCTAGACTAAATAAAAGGTTGGATAGATTCATTTCATGGTTTCCTGAACCTGGTGCATTCTCTGTTAATGCCTTTGCTATATCATGGTCAAGTTTCAATCCATATATTTTTCCACCATTCAATCTTATAGGGAAAATTGTGAATATAATAAAAAATGATAAAGTGGATGAAGCTATTATTGTTTTTCCATTGTGGAAAACTCAATCTTGGTTTCCAATGCTTATGGAGATTATTTCTGATTTTCCTGTTAGGTTACCGAGACACAGAGATCTCATGACGATGCCTCACAACAGTTTGAAACATCCATTGGCAACATCCATCAACTTGATAGGAGCTCGTATATCAGGAAATCCCTTAAGAACCATGGCTTTTCAAGCAAGACTGCCGATGTCATTATCAAATCATGGAGACCTGGAACACAGAAACAGTATGATCTTGCATGGAGGAAGTGGTGTACTTGGTGTGTTAAGAGAAAAAGTGATCCATTTGTTACCTCTGAAATAATTATAGTGAAATACTTATCTAGTCTCTACTTTGAAAATAAATCTTACTCAGTATTAGGTACTCACAGGGCTATGTTATCTCAAACTCTGCCCTTCTTTGGGAATACATGGTGTGAGAATGGAAATTTAATTAAACGGTTTCTCAAAGGAGTGCAGCAGTTAAGGCCATCTATTCCAAAATATAAATTCACTTGGGATGTATCTTTAGTTCTTAACTATTTGAAGACTTTATCCCCTCTGAAGAAACTTCCTCTGAAATTGTTAACTTTTAAAACTGTTGCCTTGGTTGCCCTTGCGGCTGCTCCTAGGGCTCAGACTATGGTATGCATGGATATAACTAATTTAATTCAACAGCAAGAAGCAGTTGTGTTTAGTTTTACTGAATTGCTTAAAACTTCCAGAATTGGTCATGCTTATTCCTTACAACTTGAACATTTCAAAGAAGAGGATCTTTGTGCCATGCATACTGTTTTGTATTACATTCAAAAGACTAAGTTGTTAAGAAAATCAAATCAGCTTTTCATTTCTTATGTAACATTTAAGCCTGTGACAACAAGTACTATTGCAAGATGGTTAAAGTTAGTTTTGGATCTATCGGGTATTAATACAGATTATTTCAAGGCACATTCGTTTCGGGGTGCTGCAGTTTCTGCAGCATTCAGTAAGGGATGTTCTTTGAAAGGAATTTTAGATACTGCAGACTGGTCTTCAGATAAGAATTTCAGAAAATTCTACTACAGGAAGTCTTTTACAAAGAATGTCTCGTTCGGAAATGCAGTGTTTGGTGGTAGTTCAATGGACTGATCAGGAGTGAAGATGATTAACTGTGGTTTACTTGTTTGTTTACTTTGTAACTAAGAATCGGGGAAATAAATGTTCTGTTATAACTACATGTAGTTGGATTTATTCAATGATATGTTTAGTTGACTTTAAAGATGCTGTTTATACATGCGAAAGCCGGAGGCTTTACGGAGAATAATGTACCCTCATCCAAGCTTTAGTGATGGATGAGGATCATTATTGTAGTAAAGCCGGAGGCTGAGCATGTATGAACCCTCCCAGAACTTGAAATATTCAGTGACACTAATTGGCTTGATAAGTGATATTGCATAACTTCCCCTCCCTTTGGTAAATGAAACTAAACATATCTCTTTAAACCTATGACTTTTCAAATGGTTGACTTCCGGTTTATATAGGGGACGCACTTGTTTTTTAGCTCTATATTTAAAGGGCGATTCGGTTCATGTATCGTCAAGACGACATGCTGTTTATACATGCTCAGCCTCCGGCTTTACTACAATAATGATCCTCATCCATCACTAAAGCTTGGATGAGGGTACATTTTCCAATACTAATTTAAAAAACCCACATATATATCCACCTTAGATTACCCCCAAAACCCTTAAATTTCTGTCTCAAACAACATAATTAAACCATTTCCTGCTAGATGTCATTAAACAATGAAGAAGCAAGCCTTCGTTTTAATGAAAATAACCTTTATTTTACCAAATAGACTACTTTCTTGGAATGTCCTAAGTTCAAACCTAACACAACCTTTATCAAAGGATGGAACCATCTATAAGGAACAGAAAAGCATATGGTCTTGTATGCAAAATAAGTCATTTAGGGTAGGTGTATGGATTCACCAGGCAAAAGGGCTTAAATACAGCTCACAGCAGCTGCTGTGTTCCCAAGAGGTGCACATATCATATTCAACTGTCTGAAGAGACCTCTAGTTGGTGGGTGAGTTCCATCCATGTACCACATGTTCGATCCACACAGGTGTCTCAGGGCTTGGCCAGTTCAAAACATGAGGATACAGTTCTCAGATTCCCTCGCGCTATCATGGAGAAGGAAAGGATGTCTGTAGTGCTCGTCAGTGTGTTTCCATTCTTCAGAAACGTCTAGTTCTTGAAGTGATGCAGGGTCTTTGGGTTGTGTTTGTTCACTTGTAGAGGTTGAAGAATGTCAACTAGAAGCTGCTGAGGGCGTCCGCGACTGATGATAGCCTCGTCCTTCATCACATTGATAGCTTTAGTTGTCTTAATCTTGTTGAAGTCAGCCTCATGGTTATGCTCCTTCTATGATAGAACTGCTCGAACCTTAAAGTAGAAGAAAAATGATATTGGCATAGTTTACATGCACATGTCAATCATTTTCATTATTAAACATACATGAAATTGTACAACATGACATTGTAGTAGGGGTGAGTGGTGTGACAGTGTCATGAAGTAAAGTGCATGTGACATGACAGATAATTTATTATACCAATGTAGAATGAAGTATGTGCGATAACAGGGAAGTGAGGAGTATGTGACATGTCATAAAAGTATCCAGTATGTGCTATGACAGGGCTGTGAGAAGTATGTGACATGTCATAGAAGTATCAAGTATTTAACTTACCAATGTTGAATAAAGTATGTGCCATGACAGGGAAGTGAGGAGTATGTGACATGTCAAAGAAATATCCAATATGTGTCATACCAATGTAGAATAATGCAAGTGCTATGACAGGGTTGTGAGAGTATGTGACATTTCATTGAGGTACCAAGTATTTGATTAACCAATGTTGAATGAAGTATGTGCCATGACAGGGAAGTGAGGAGTATGTGAAATGTCAGAAGAATCTAGTATTTGACATACCAATGTAGAATAAAGTATGTGACATGGTAGGGTAGTGAGGAGTATATGGCATGTCATAGAAGTATCCAATATGTGACATACAAATGTAGAATGAAGTATGTGACATGACAGGGTAGTGAGGAGTATATGACATGTCATAGAAGTATCCAATATGTGTCATACCAATGTAGAATGAAGTATGTGACATGACAGGATGTTTAGGAGTACATGACATGTCATAGGAGTATCAAGTATTAAACATACCAATGTAGAATGAAGTATGTGACATGACAGGATAGTGAAGAGTATGTGACATGTCATAGAAGTATCCAGTATGTGACATACCAATGTAGAATGAAGTATGTGACATGACAGGATAGTGAGAAGTGTATGACATGTCATAGAAGTATCTAGTATTTGACATACCAATGTAGAATGAAGTATGTGACATGACAGGATAGTGAAGAGTATGTGACATGTCATAGAAGTATCCAGTATGTGACATACCAATGTAGAATGAAGTATGTGACATGATAGGATAGTGAGGAGTGTATGACATGTCATAGAAGTATCTAGTATTTGACATACCAATGTAGAATGAAGTATGTGACATGACAGGATAGTGAGGAGTGTATGACATGTCATAGAAGTATCTAGTATTTGAAATACCAATGTAGAATGAAGTATGTGACATGACAGGATAGTGAAGAGTATGTGACATGTCATAGAAGTATCCAGTATGTGACATACCAATGTAAAATGAAGTATGTGACATGACAGGATAGTGAGGAGTGTATGACATGTCATAGAAGTATCTAGTATTTGACATACAAATGTAGAATTAAGTTTGTGACATGGCAGGATAGTGATGAGTATATGACATGTCAAAGAAGTATCCAGGATGTGACATACAAATGTAAAATGAAGCATGTGACATGGCAGAGGAGAAAGGAGTATGTGACATGTCATAGAAGTATATTGTATTTGACATACCAATGTAGAATGAAGTATGTGACATGGCAGGGTAGTAAGGAGTATATGACATGTCAAAGAAGTATCCAGTATGTGACATACAAATGTAGAATGAAGTATGTGCCATGGCAGGGTAGTGAGGAGTGTATGACATGTCATTGAAGTATGTAGTATTTGACATACCAATGTAGAATGAAGTATGTGTCATGGCAGGGTAGTAAGGAGTATATGACATGTCAAAGAAGTATCCAGTATTTGACATTCCAATGTAGAATGAAGTATGTGACATGACAGGATAGTGAGGAGTGTATGACATGTCATAGAAGTATCTAGTATTTGACATACCAATGTAGAATTAAGTATGTGACATGGCAGGGTAGTGATGAGTATATGACATGTCAAAGAAGTATCCAGTATGTGACATACAAATGTAAAATGAAGTATGTGACATGGCAGAGTAGAAAGGAGTATGTGACATGTCATAGAAGTATCCAGTATGTGACATACCAATGTAGAATGAAGTATGTTACATGACAGGATAGTGAGGAGTGTATGACATGTCATAGAATTATCCAGAATTTGACATACCAATGTAGAATACAGTATGTGACATGGCATGGTAGAAAGGAGTATATGACATGTCATAGACGTATCCAGTATGTGGCATACCAATGTAGAATGAAGTAAGTGCATGACAGGGTAGAAAGGAGTATATGACATGTCATAGAAGTATCCAGTATAAGACATAACAATGTAGAATGAAGTATGTGACATGGCAGGGTAGAAAGGAGTATATGACATGTCATAGAAGTATCTATGTCATAACACGTAGAATGAAGTATGTGACATGGCAGGGATGTGAGAAGTATGTAACATGTCATAGAAGTATCCAGTATTTGACCAACCAATGTAGAATGAAGAATGTACCATGACAGGGTAGTGAGGAGTATGTGACATGACAGATAATTTGGTGTAGGTGCCATAACAATGTAGAATGAAGTATGTGCCATGACAGGGTAGTGAGGAGTATGTGACATGACATATAATTTGGTGTATGTGACATGACAATGTAGTTTGAAGCATGTGCCATGACAGGGTAGTGAGGAGTATGTGACAAAACAGATAATTTGGTGTATGTGACATGACAATGTAGTTTGAACCATGTGCCATGAGGAGGTATTGAGGAGTATATGACATGGCGTTCAAGTATCCAGTATGTGACATAACAATGTAAAATGAAGTGTTTGACATGACCATAACAGTATGGTGTTTGTGATATGACAGGGCAGAATCTAGTATGTGAAATGAATGTGCTGTATGGTGTATGTTGCATGACAGGGTAGTATGGAGTATGTGACATGAAAGGGTAGTATGGAGTATATGACATGACAATGAAGTATGGTGTATGTGACATGATTATGAAGCAAATAAGTATGGAGTAGTTGACATGTAAGGGTAGAATTGATTATGTGAACTGGCAATATAGAAATGAGTATGTGAAATGACAGAGTAGTGAAGAATGAATTAATAGTGTTCTAAGGAGCATTGACAGCTAAGGTCGTTTAGCTTGCATTATGATGATATTGATAGTGTATATTGAATTATTTACATGCTAAAATGTATTTGGTTTAAGAAAAATAAATAAGAATTTGCAATGAATGAATGACAGTAGATTGAAATTTTGTATAAAAAAACAACGATAGTAGATATATAATTTGTGATGAATGTGTGATATGAAATAATCAATTTGTAATGACTTAATGGTTATCATATATGAATATATAAAATGAATACGGAATCACAATTAATTGTAAATTCCAATCTCTTTAATATTGACTTGACTTTGTAGTAGGGTGTGTGTGACATGACATTGTAGTAGGGTGTATGTGACTTGTCATTGTAGTAGGGTGTGAGCACCATGACATTGTAATGGGGTGTGAGTGCCATGACATTGTAGTAGGGTGTGCATGACATGACATTGTACTAGGGGCCATGTAACATGACATTGTAGTGGGGTGTGCGTGACATAACATTGAAGTGGGGTGTGAGTGCCATGACATTGTACTAGGGACTATGTAACATGACATTGTAGTAGGGTGTGCGTGACATAACATTGAAGTGGGGTGTGAGTGCCATGACATTGTACTAGGGGTCATGTGACATGACATTGTAGTAGGTGTGCATGACATGATATTGTACTAGGGGCCATGTGACATGACATTGAAGTGGGGTGTGCGTGGCATGACATTGTACTAGGGGCCATGTGCCATGACATTGTAGTAGGGTGTACATGACATGACATTGTAGTAGGGTGTACGTGACATGAGATTGTAGTAGGGTGAATGTGACATGACATTGTAGTAGGGGTCATGTGACATGACATTGTAGTAGGGTGTGTGTGACATGACATTGTACTAGGGGCCATGTGACATGACATTGTAGTAGGGTGTGCATGACATGACATTGTAGTAGGCTGCGTGTATGACATGACATTGTTGTAGGGGCCATGTGATATGACATTATAGTAGGGTGTGGGTGCCATGACATTGTGCTAGGGGCCATGTGACATGACATTGCAGTAGGGTGTGCGTGACATGATATTGTACTAGGGGCCATGTGACATGACATTGTAGAAGAGATCATCCAACATGGCAATCTAGCATAAAGTTAGTGACTGGACAGTGTTGTACTTAATTAGGCATGATAAAGTTATGAAAAAGTTAAATTTAGTCATGGAATATCTGTACATACTGGTTGGTGTATTTGATCCAACAAAATAACATTATTCATATCAAATTCCAGTGGAAGAATTACAGATTGTCATAGTTTTTTCAGTTGAGAGAGGAATGATTTAAACAACAACCCTAAGACTTCTGGATCTAAGATAGCCATTTCAAAACACTCAGGTTCATAGAATACCAAATACCTCCCAACTTATATCACTGTGCCCAGTCCCAAGCCTATATTAGTCGATAACCATCAAATTTAACTAGCTGGCGGCTCTCAAACGGGCCATTTCGGTACATATCCCACGAGAAACATTCTCCGGACAAACACCATCAGTGGCACTCGAACCTTCCACCTCTCCGACTTGAGGCGGACGCCTTAAGCACTAGGCCATGGTGACATAATGGGCATGAGGTAATGGGTTATCGATGGCAACACATTTACTATCTGGACAGAATTACTTCAAAATTACAAGTTAACAACAATTAAGTGAATCTTGATTTGTTATGCCTGCTTTCAGAAATTAGAAGCAATTTAGCAATAAATTCAACCGCCTTTTCATCTTGGACTTCTTTTTTCATACATCAAATGGCAGAGATAGCTATTGTCACTTTTCTATGTGTTATAAACCAACACAGTTAAAATTTGTGTCATTTAATGGATCATGGAAGGACTCAAATCCTATATCATAATAAAATATTTTTATTATATCATTTGGTAAACTTTTAGTTCGATTAAATAGTTAGCACCCAAAAAAACTCATCATCATAATGTAAACGTGAAAGCCAACAAGAAATAACCAGAATAAGCCAGTTTAATAATTTAGATTGCCTGATTCTTCACCTCTGACCTCATCATGTGATATAAATTTTTTTCAACCAACCAATAAGAATTCGTTATTTTGAATATCTAAACAAGCAAATTGCTGAATTGGAGACAGCTATATTTAAGCACAATAATACATATGTAAAACGAGTTTAGTTTTTCAGTAATTTGTTTGTACTCATATCCTGTCACATGCCTTTAAAAGGTTTTTCAACATAATAACCCACAGGAAGGATTTGTCTACTTTAATATACAAAAAAGAGCACCTAATGGGGATTCGAACCCGGGACCCTCAATACAGGAAGTCGATGCTCTACCTCTGCACCACCGTCGCCCACAGATATCAACAAGTTACTTATCCTATCATACAATTCATTGTGCTGAAGACACAGCACTTGTTTATGTTTGGAAACTAGTTGAAACTAGTCCAGATTTCTGGTCATGAAGGTTATTGCTATATATTATAGTCCAGATTTCTAGTCTAAAAGGCTGTTGCTACATTGACTGGCGCCTTCGAGTCCAGAGTCCATCGTGATTTTTACGTTACATTTCTGCGCACAGATTGACCACCTATGACTCCATAAATATGCAATTGAATATGAAATCAAACATACCGATTTGGAGTGTAACCAATCTTTCGTTGTGTGAAGTCTTAAAAGTGCCACTATTGTATGAATATCCATGCAATGACCGAGATAGGTTACATGGTTCGAAAAGTAGGACATCTCTCTAATTCCCACATACCACTGTGAGAACAGTGTACGCGAATGACCGGAGTTCAATATTTGTGAGCATTTGATACTATACTTCGACTAAAATCATTGATCCATATTTTCCTTATTTGATTCTTTAGTTTTGTTCTTACTTATTTGAAAAGATGGATTTACATGTAGATTTAGACTGTTATACAACTTTTGATTGCAATGATTGATGTCCAAATGTTGAAAAAAGCTTTGTTCATGGATCATTATTGAGACTATTGCTATATATTGACCGACGCCTTCGAGTCCAGAGTCCATGGTGATATTTACTTTAGAATTCTGCACACAGATTTTGACACATAGCGCAGCACAATATATGTCTGTGTACAAATGTTAAAAAAAGCTTTGTTTACGATCATTATTGAGACTTGGGGGAAACCACCACCTCTTTAATGGCTCTACATAGGCAGTAAGAAAACTTATTGACTTTTTTTGGAGACATTTTTCATATTGTCGAAAGCACATTATGGTTATCAAATCAATAAAAAAAAGGAAAGTAATGATTTTGATCGCCGATTTCAAACTTGATTTAGACAACTGTTACATATAAATATAGCATGAGGGTATCTTTTTGTGTATTCGGTTGTATTGGGCATATTTGGGAGTATTACGGTGTATCGTGCTGACACCCGACATCAGATCGGTACGAATTATTGTTTGTAGAACGTCACAAACAGTGTTGAAATTGAAATTATGTATTATCAACTAACAAACTTACCGTTATTATACTGTTAACGGAGCTGTCATTCCTTTATTCGTATGATTTAGAACGATTTCTATGACAAATGTCACGAAAAGCATAGTTCCGGAATCCATTGTTTACAGATTAGTCCCGCAGAAAAGACCGATGAAACGACGATTTTGATTGGCCAACGATATAAAAAGTCCAGATGCTAAAAATAAATAACGGTTGACCGCTAATTTAACGGTCTACCGCTATTTAATAAGGGTATACCCTTATTTTTAACGGTTGACCGCTAAATTTGTGGGTATACCGTTAAAATTAGCGGTATACCGCCATTTCAAATGGCGGTATACCGCCATTTACAATTTCGGTCTATTCCGTACACCATAGACTTAAGCAAACAGGTTACATCCAGGCAAAGACCTAATAAACAATTATTTATTAGGTCTTTGATAAACCCTATGCTGTTCTGTATCGGCTTCTGGCTAGCTTCGGACCAGACGTTTATTTTATGAGAGTTGCCTCCCTTTGACCATACTTTAACTAACTGAATAATAGGTGAGAACACATTTACGATTTGAGATTATAGTGATTCAGTTTAGAGTGTCCATGGGTAGGATACCATTTTTAGGCATTCTTCAGGTGGTCTTCTCGGGAATCATGTACTGTATATATGGCGTGTTTCGTAGTGTAACTGAAACGTCGTTTGAAGAGGAAAAACCCCATTAAAGTCTCTCATCATGAACCCAGTCTACACATGCCATTTTGATACTGTTGGTCAGTTATAAATCATGTAGCCTTCTAATTGCTTGTAACTTTAGAATTACCGGTATTTCTTACACATGTAGTCTTGTTACTTGGCCATGAACCCATTTTAACACGTTTACAGCAGATGACTAGGTATAAGCAAATACATATAGTCCTGTATACTAAAAGTATGCCAAGGAATCTACTACGGCAGACCTTTGAATTATGCATGTCACGGACTTCCTATAAGCCTTAATGTTTTTCACTCAATTCAAAGAGGAGTATTTCACTTGTTGTTCATGGAAATAGTGATAAAGGTCCAGAACTTGTTAATAAACATCACAAATTTGTTCATGAGGATATCCATGGATGTGTTCATTAATAAGTTCATCAACATGTTTTTGAAATTCACAGATAAATGAACAACTTTGTGCTCATGAACTGTTTTTCCATTCATGTTTGTTAATGAAAATGATTCTTGAATCCCTCAAATGGGGATTTTTGTTTTGTTTCATTGGTTCCAAACGTTTCTCAGCTGACCTTGTTTTTTGGCTAATTCTATACAAACATTATCATATCCACTCTTTTAAAAGCATCATTTGAACATGTTACTGTATCAGTTCCTCTGTAAAAGGGAGTTTAAAGTACTTTAAAGTTAATTGTCAATTATTCTAGAACTTTTACAAGTTAAGTGTGTATGAGCACAAGAATGGCTTTAGAATATGAAAATCTTCAATTAGATTTGAACAGATTGTTCTTAATTTGACAAGGTCCGTCTGTACATGCTTTTTATGTTGATCTGGTGCTTTCATTGTCTTGTTCTTCAACCAAGCACCAAGCACACTCTTGTTAAAAGTTATCATAAGCAACCGTGACAAAAATCACAACAAAAACTTGATAACAAGTAATACCTTTTATTGGTGTAAGAAGGCAAACATCTTTTAATCATTTTTCATCATCTAGCCAGAGATGACTATTAGTATTACTATGTTCTTTACCAATCACAAAGCACATTTTTTGCTAAAGGTTAAACTAAAAGCAATATTTCTATTTCATAAATTTTCAAAGAACTCTTTTGTTGTAAACCATGTAATGCACTTTATAAACCAGTGGCATACTAAACCTTGATTAACTTGGTAACAACATAATCAATGTAAGGTTTATCTTTTCAACACTGAGTGATCTCACATCACATTTATAAAACAGAACATTGCTTGTATATATATCAAATCTCAATATTAGTGATGTCAAGAAGTTACATGATGATCTTTTTCAATTAAAAATATGTTGGGGCTTTCTCTTTTCTCTCCCCTATTTTCCAACTCTAATTATTGTATATGTCATTTTTTTTACAATGATAAAAATTAATGAGAAAGTGTTCTTAAAAATCAGAAAATATCTAATATATAGTTGGCGCCATTGTGGCAAACTGTATCAGGTTCAACAACTCAAGGATTCAGTGCAAGACAATAGTAAGTGCTTCATAAACATGAAGCACTTACTATAGTCTTGCACTGGACCCTCAAACTGAGAAGGGGTCACTGACAGTTTTCCTAGCCTCAATAGATACTCTTACTCATCTAAGCAAATAATCTCTTTGTAATGTTATGAGATGAGATCAATGCAAACAAATCCTAAAACAATGGCAAAATCTGGGGGGTTTTTTAAAAAGGGATCTGTCTATTTTTCAAACCAGATTTCAATTGAATAATATCTGCACATTTTAGTCAACTATGACAAAGGATAAGTCAGTTTTAAAAAGTTGGTTCTATATGTGGTCTACTTGCATGCAAAATATTAATAACAACGATCTTTTACTTCTTTTTTGCTTCAAACTCAAAGCAAACTAAAGGTTCTTTATTGAATTATCCACCTAAAATGATGTAACATACATTGTAGACAGATAACTCAACCATCCAAAATAATTTGCTGTATGAAAATATGAAATAATTCAGCCAAAAATGGTTTCTTTGAAATTGACATAATGTGGGGAAAAGGCAAATTGCAATATAAAAATATTTGTCTTTTCCAAGCAATGATAACAGATTCATCTGCAATAGGCACACATAAGTTGTTCTATTTTGAAGAGGATGGCTTAACCCTTTTCCAAGCAATAACGACATTTGACCACTTTGTTGCAAAAGACTTTAGAAAACAGTGTGGGAACAAGCAATTTTTCCTTTTCCCACAATGTTTTCTGCCCTATCAGAAGATTATTATCCAATTTCATCCAATTTTGAAATGTCTTCTGCAAAGTCTTTCAATTTGGGACAGTCCAAAATTTGTTGTTTGGGAAATGGTTAAAATATGAAACATCAATAAAATCCTTCTTCTACAGATCATCTCATCTTTTCGCCTATAATCTTCTATCTACTTCAAACACAATAAGACTAAGATATTTGTAGAAACATTATGAGGCATTTCAGGATTTCATTCTGTGACTAGGATTTGAACCCAGAACTCTTCCTTTGAAATTGAAGTGTTTTATCTTTAAACTACCACAGTTGTGGTATCCAAATGCTTGCTCAAAATGTCTCTACTTAACAATGTATTTTCTAGTTGACACCATCTTACTATTTTGCAATAAAAATCAGTTTCTATTCAAAGTCCATTGATACTTGTTTTATTAAATACATGAGCTAACAGGTCTAGGTTTTCATGTGAAGTAGTGTCGCTTCTGACTAATGAAATAGCAATGTATCTATACAGCTTGATCAAGCCCTTATGGATATATCAAATACATGAAATACATCAAAATTATACCTTTTTCTGTATGATATAAAATGTCATTAAATCTACTTCATTGATTTATCGTCTGATTTTGGGCCTTACAAAAGTTTCAACAGTATTTCATTATTAAAGCAGTCATCTCTACATATTTTCCTTTTCAACACAAAGACTGGGTCACCATGTGTAGACTTTTGTTAATTGGACATTAGGAAACTATTGTTCAAACCAAGGTTTTGAGCTGAAGACTTCAGGATTCTAGTTATCATTGAGTGGGCTACTTGTGCTTAATAAACAATAAGCATTTTAATTTCACCCTAGAAGCATATAGCAGGTTACATTAAGAAATTCCTCTAAAAACCTCATCAGTATCTCTCATGACTGTACAAGTAGACAGGTAATTGGCCACTGAATACATTTACCCATGAAGGAGCATAAAAGACAAGCTTTTATATATTCTGATGCTTTTGAAGATCTACCTTTAATCCTTTCCCAAACAACAAATTTTGGACTGTCCTAAATTGAAAGAGTTTGCAGACGTCATTTCAAAACGTGATGAAATTGGAAAATATTCTTCAGATAAAGCAAAAAACCTTGTGGGAAAAGGAAAAATTGCGCGTTACGAGCAATTTCTCCTTTTCCCACAATGTTTCCTTAAGTCGTTTGCATCAAAGTAGTCAAATGTCGTTATTGTTTGGTAAAGGGTTAACCCCTTACTCCATAAAACCAAACTTTACCCAATATGCTGCAAAAAGCAGAGTAAACCACTGTGACATAAGGATTATTTGCTCATTATAGAAATGATTTCTACCCATGTCATGAAGAAAATGTTTTTCTCATGCTTTTTTGTTGCTTATTGTTTCCTTCAACTTGAGGTAGTCACATAGCCTAATATTTGGGATTGCCATCATTGGGTTGAATGAGATATTTGATATCTAATCAACCTTCGTTAGATAGAAAATATTCCATATTTATAATCAACAATCTTCAAATCTTTAAAAAAGGTTAAAAGTCGTACATTAAAACAGATACATGTACATATAGATTCATAAATACAATATAAACAAGGAAATGAAGGCTCATGAATATCTAACAAAGCCAAGGTATCATACACATTGATAGTTATGTTTGATAATTGTCTAATTTAGTCCTATATAAATGTAAGTATGAAATAGTTAATCATATGTGGATCTGTTATAAATTTCCCACACTGACTTCATGTTGATTGATTTATTACACCACACTAGCAGTATTGAGAAAGGCATCCTTGGTTAGATATTTGCTCATGGTCAATTCATCTTTGTTAACCCCTAGAATACTGGGTAATTTTCTAAAAAAAATTTTTGGTGCCGTCTGCTTTACAAAACCTGCAATATCTGCATAATTTTGATGAGAAAAGATACTGAGAGTAGCAAATAGGTTAGATCACAGGCCAGCCTCCAAAATACTTGGCGACTGGCCTGTGATGTAACCTGTTTGCATAAGCATGAAGTTGGTTCCAGCACTATAAGGGTTATGTGGCGTTGGACCGGCAAATCTTTCCTTTCAGTTTACTTCCTATTCACATAATTATGTGCATCTGCAAAATTCTATACAGCGGTAGGTTATTAAGTTTAAACTTATTTATTTTACATCGATTGTGAAACAAGTTCTTACAACTTAGATTAATCACTCTCGATTCTGCTTCCTGGATACATAACCAGTAAGTAGGTTATTATAGAAGTGTTCTCCTAAAACCACACATTTCATACAATTAATTTTAACCACCGAAAAACGGAGTTATCTTAGTATCAATTGTTAAAGGATGTAGCCATTACAAGATTCTAGAAGGTAAAAAGAAATATGAACATTTTTATTCATATATCTATCTTATTGACTTAGTGTTCTTTTTACTACATTTACATATGCATAAGTTAAACTGGGTTAACTTACAAAATGTATCACTCCATCTGATGATGTTTGCAGTAGGTCAAAGGTAAATACCTAAAACAATTAGGCATCATTAACAGTAGCATTACTGATTAACATCAAAACCACATGAAAACAAACGGCTATTACAATATGAGCACATGACAAAATACCTAAATAAACCATAAAGAACTCTGTTGTGACCATACAAATAAAGTGAAACCACCCAATAGGCCCCTCTCAAATTGTATGCATGCCAGACATTCCATTACCAGAACGAGGCTAGGTGAGCAAACACACTGATCAGTAGTATATATAATGGCTATATTCAAGTCTAGCGCTAGGCATTGTTATGTACCGGGCTGTGTTTCTGATGATAGATATGATCAGCACATTACTTTTCATAAAATTCCCAAACAGGAACAACTTAGAAAACAATGGATTATAAAGATAAGAAGAGGCGAAGGACCATTTTTTAAGGTAAGACTCTTTATTGATTTACAGGTGTAAGGAGTATTCCTTGCACATTTGTAACAGAAACAATTAGCAGAAAGTTTGTTTATAAAGCAGATACAATTAATATGTGCTGTGTTTTTAATGCAAATAATTATTGACCATATATATATATCAAAGTCATGATTAAAACCTGGTATTACACTTCTTGAAATACAGATCAAGTGCTAGTTATCATAATACCGTATTTATCCCAATTAACTCTTTCAGATAACAGACTCCACTGTTGTATGCTCCAACCACTTTGAGAAGCAAGATTATAAATGGACACCTCTTAGAAAAACTCTTAAGCCAGGAACTGTACCCTCTGTTTTCAACTGGACTCCCAAAAAAGAACCAAGAAGACTCCTGAAGAGGAAACTGTTAGCCCCAACTTTGGAGTTAGTCCAGCAACCAGCATAGGTGAGTTCGGTCTCATAATGTAGCATTGTATTTACATATATGACAATATTACAATTACACAGCCGGTAAAGACATGCAACATTGAAATTCATTTACAAAAGAAATTAAAAAATATACAGTTCCCCAAAACATTTTTTATCATTTTCATTTGCAGAGATGTTGAGTCTCCAGAAACAGAATGCGTCATGACAGCCCAGACTCCAGAGTCTATGGAAACAGACAAAACAGAAGAAGTAAATTATAAAGAACTTTATGAACAAAAGCAGAAGGAGTGTGAAGACCTAAAGCAACAAATTGCTTTTGACAGATTTGGATTAATAAGATTTTCAAAAGACAACACTTTAATCAGTTTTTATACAGGTTTCAGTTCATATTCTACATTCATTGCATTTTTCAATTGCATCACGCCAACTGCTCAAAATATGCAAAGTGCATATTATAAGAGAAGCGATACTGTTACTCTTGTTGGAAGAAATAGATCTTTGTTGCTTATAGATGAATGTTTTATGTTTCTGTGCAGACTGGAGAGGTTTACTTAAACAAGACATAGCTGTCCGTTTCAATTGTTCTGTAGCTAAGCAACACATCTGGACTTTCCACAAATTGAACCTGGAAATACAGTAAACAGTAACGAGAGTAATGATAGTTAAAAACATAAATGACAACAAAGATAATAAGACATTGTAGAGGCGTACATGTTAAGAATTTCTATTTAGGCGTTATATATGGCTGACAATGCATTTTGGCATACTGCATGTAGAAGCTGTTTGGATCAAGATTGTGCGAAAGTTGAACTGTAATTATATATTTAGTAAATGTATAAATGATCTATATGGTTGTAATAAGTATCTTATGTTTTTAAAAAATGTAATTAAATTCACTTACAGTCATTCGGTTTGGTGTTTCATTTTTTTTTCTGTGAATGGTAGCATTTCCCTGTTACAGTTGGCTTGTCCTCAGTCATTTTTACTGAAATGTTCAGAGAATTTATTAAAATAAATACGGTAATTCTTGTGTGGGAGAGTCTGCATTCCTTGCTAATTAATTTACGACAAGGTCAGCGTGGGGTCAGTCAGAGGATGTGTATTAGATACAGATAAGCCCTCATGAACTTACACATAAAGTATTTAGCTTTCGGACTGATAAAAATCATTAACCCTTTATGGCTCCAGTGGAACCAGTATTCTCACTACATGTGGTGTTGTAATAAATTACATCACATTGGCAAACACTGGTTGTATAGTATAAAATATACACAAGATACGTGTTGAGTTGAAACCGAAAGTATGTTTTGGTAAATATCTAAAAACAACTTAACTGCTTACCTGACAATTCATGGATGTAGCTTTCACTAAAATATTTAAAATTCTCTGTCAATTGTTTTTGGTCCTGATGACTTTTTATGAGATTTTATGTAACATTCAACTGAAGCAAAGGTTAATGATGGTATTAAATCCACATCTCTGGAACTATAGTCAGCTATGTCTGTAGTGTAAACAACGCGTGTTTGCTCACCTGGCCTCGTTCTGGGAAATCTATTAATATTCATGAGGTTAAATTAAGAAGGGTCTATCACTAAACACATACTCAGCAAATGTCAACAGGAACAAGTATGAGAGAATACAGAAAACCATAACAAGCAAGACCGGTATCTACTGTTGATATACAAGTTTTTACCAGAAATGACTATTGATGTCACCCATGTTTTACCAATAACAATCCACACCATTTTGTTAATGGTTAAACTGATGACAGTCAATTTCTGTTTCATTAAATCTTCAAATATCTCTCATGAAAAGAAGAAAAGTACTTAATCTATAAAGAAAAAATAGCTAAATGTGTCAAATACAAATAGAATTATTCTAAATCTATCACATGTTTTGAGCATCATTTCCAAGCATGCTAGGATTTAATTTGGTAACTGGGATTTGAACCCACATTTCTTCATTTAAGATTGAAGATTTTATCTGTTAAACTATCAAAGTTTTGATATTCGAATGTTTGCAAAAGACTCCTATCTGAAGACCAATGTTAATTTAACTTGTATTTGCTAATCAACATCATCCAACACTTTTGTTTGTCATCCTAAATGTTCTACTTATAGTATATTTTATCACCTCAAATTGTTTCCATATATTTGGTGTGGAGCAATTTGAAAACAAAAACATTTCATTCGACCATTATCATATCTATCAACATCAGTAGTAATGGTACACCTACACACATATCTTTGTATTTCATCTTCACTGAATTACACCATTCCTTCATGGCCAATCATATTTTTTCAACTCTATATTTAACACCAATTCGACTAGCAAATAGATGTACTCTATGGTATTCTAAATAATTTACTTACCCTTTACCAAATGCAAAATTTTCGGCTGTCCCAAATTGAAACAGTTTGCAGTTGACATTTCATAATGTGATGGAATTAGAAAATGATCTTTTGATAGGACAGAAACCATTGTGGGAAAAGGAACAATTGCTTGTTATCAGCAATTTCTCCATTTCCCACAATGTTTTCCAGAGTTGTCTGCAACAAAGTGGATAAATGTCGTTATTGTTTTGTAATGGGTTTAAAACACAGCCTTCTTTCAAGCAGCTTTTTTCCAAAATTTCTAAACCGATAGAATCATTATGGCTGGAACAACTTTCAGTCTTCTTCCATTGATTGTGAGCTGTCATGATAGCATTATTACCAAAAACAACCATTAATGTTATTTGTTCTTGAGTATATATTCAAACTACATGTATAAGTGAACGAGTAAAATGTTTTAAACTTAGATAGCTTTAACTTTTAAAGAGTAAATTATTTCACTACTATATCCAAAAAAAAGAAATATTTAGATACTTCTTCTTTTGTTGGGTGTTTAACCTATTACCAAATAATAACGACACTAGACCAGTTTGTTGCAGACCACTCTAGAAAACATTGTGGGCAAAAGAGAAATTGCTCATGACGGGCAATTCTTCCTTTCCCCTCAATGTTTTCAGCCCCATCAGAAGATAGTTTTCCAGTTTCATCAATTTTTTTAAATGTAGTCTTTAAACTCTTTCAATTTTGGAAAGTTGAAATTTGGCATATGGTAAAGGATTAATATGAAAACAGTTAGAATTAACTTCCCAGCTGACAAATTAAATGCCCTTGTTTCCACACAGATTGATCTAGCCTGCATAGTCAGCTCAGGTTTGGGTCTTTCTTTATTGGTAATGAGCCTTGCATGGCAATTAAAACAGAAAAAAAATATTAATACAGCATAAAAATAAAAAACATCAAAATTATACTTTTCTTCTATTTTCTTTAACTTACTACCAAACAATAACGACATTTGACAAGTTTGTTGGAGACGACTCTGGAAAAAACATTGTCGGAAAAGGGAAATTGCTCTAAATGAGCAGTTTCTCCTTTTCCCACAATGTTTTCTGCACTATCAGGAGATAATTTTTCAATGTCATCACATTTTAAAATGTAGTCTGCAAACTCTTTCAATTTAGGACAGTCGAAAATTTGGCGTTTGGTAAAAGGTTAAGTTGAAAATGACATTCAAATATTTCATTGACTTGTTATTTAGTTTCAAGCCTTTCATAATTTACAACAATATTTCAGTATTATGTTAGCCATTGCACCGTCCATGTACATGGAATTCATTCACCGGTACTTCATAGTTCTTCCTCTTCTTTACAATAGGCAAACTCCTTTCCCATGTGTTACCAATCAATTTCTTATAAAAGGTGGAAAATCATCTAAGAATGACATCATTTATCATTAGGAAAGAACTGCCCGAACAAATGTTTAACCCTTTACTAAACGCCAAATTATCGACTGTCCCAAATTGAAAGAGTTTGCAGACGACATTTCAAAATGTGATGAAATTGAAAAATAATCTTCTGATAGGGCAGAAAACATTGTGGGAAAAGAAGAAATTGCTCTCTATGATCAATTTCTCCTTTCTCCACATTGTTTTCCAGTGTCATCTGCAACAAAGTGGTTAAAAGATGTTATTGTTTGGTAATGGGCTATACTGAAATCTTCTAGTTGTTAAAGAATGAGCTATTCGTGCTCAATTATATTTTGCACAAATATGTATGTATGACCTGCCTTCTGTAATGTATAATATTTGAGTACATAAAATGTAATGTAGAAAGGAATATCATTCATAAGGGAACATTTTCTGTAATCTAACATCTTTTACCAATGAAAAACCCTATAGTGAAATATAAAATAACCACATTCTCTAATGTAATATTATTGACTATGATGTACTTGACATCTTATTAAAGTATACGAAACTTTACTGCTCTTTCATTTGAAGACATAAGAAAATATTGATACAAAACTGATACAATCCTTTTAATGAGCAATTATCATTTGGTCACAATGATTTCTACGGAATACTTCCCTTTTCATTGATATCAGAAGTAGGTAGTAGTAGATGCCTTGAAAGCAATTTAGTTGTTAGAATTAATGCTTTGAGTTGCTTGTTCACAGCTTTGAGCAACAGTTGGATACTAAAGTTTTATTTCTTTAAAACTGTATATCAGCTGTTCAGTTGTATGAGACATATTGGAGAATGGCCAATGGAAGTAATATCAGTCTGTATGTAAGAATTTAGAGCCTGTATACAATAAATTAACATGAGTTATCCCATTACCAAACGGCAAATTATTCGACTGTACAAAATTGAAAAAGTTTGCAGACTACACTACAAAATATGATAAAATTGAAAAAAAAAATCATCTGATAGAACAGAAATCATTGTGGGAAAAGGAGAAATTCTCGTTACGAGCAAGTTCTCCTTTTCCCACAATGTTTTCCAGAGTCGTCTGCAACAAATTGGTCAAATGTCATTATTGTTTGGTAATGGGTTAAGATCCAAAAGCGTTGGAACAGGTTTGAACATCAAAACATACTGTCTATAGATACTAAGATACACTGACACATTCTGAACCAAGTCTGCACTCAGTGGCTATTTTTCATCAAAATTTTTCAGCAAAACAAAATCTATATCGATTCCATCAAAGTATATTTTGACTTGCAAATTGGCGTATGTGTAAACAAGCACCTTTAATGTAACAAAACCACAGAAATCAAAATGCTTCTACAATAGTTCCCTTATGAGCATGTGGTAAAACTGTGTCAGTTGAGATTAGAAGCATAACGATAATTTACGTCTATTGCATAAATATAAATATTTATGGCAAATTGTGAAAAAGTTTGAAAATATCAATAAAACGTCGAGCATTCAATCCATACAAACTTATCATTAAACCAACAGATAATTGACTGGGATATCATAGAAAAAAACTAATACAACTCTAAATCTGTAACTACTGGATATTTAAATGCCTCACTAGGTACAAAGTGACTGATTCCTGTTGTATAAAAAATTAGAATACATTTAAATGTTTGTCTAATGCTCCCCACAAAAAGGCCCTGTTCAATGACAAACCAAGAAGTAAGACTGGGAAAGCCTAGAACTAATGCATGTAAAAGGTCATTTACATATTCCCGTCCTAATACCTGGAACAAACTACCAGAGAGGAACTTTATAAGCTTTTAGCTTTCGTTCCAATCCGTTTCACAAAATTGTTTGTAATGTATATAATGGTGGTTTTTTATTGAACAAAATATGTTAAAAATCAAATTACCAATACATGCACTTTGTTGCAGACAACTCTAGAAAACATTGTGGGAAAAGTAGAAATTGCTTGTAATGAGCAATTACTCCTTTTCCCAAAATGTTTTCTGCCCTATCAGAAGATTCTTTTTCAATTTTATTGCATTTCAAAATGTCGTCTGCAAACTTCTTCAATTGGGGACAGACGAAAATTTGGCGTTTGGTAAAGGGTTAAGTCATCAAGTTGCCTTAATCCTTCAAAGGTGAACGCTACACTTATTATGTGCATCAAAATTTGATTTATCACTAACAAACTTGAATCACTTTGCTGTCTTACTAATGTTCTTACTTGCTATACTGGGCTCTTCATTGGACCAAAATATTATGAGCCATTTTGGCTAAGCTACCCAAATTTTCTTTAGCCACTTGGATTTTTGCAAAGCCAAATTTGGCTTAGTCTTTTTAGCCATTTTAGCAGAAATATTAAATATAAATTACAGTTCATTTGTTCAATTTACAGACCAATTATTGAAATAGGCTAGAATGGTATTTATCACATAATAAAATAAATGATGTGTAAATTGAACAAATAAATAACAGTTCTTGTATCAGCCACTTCATTGGGTGGTTGTTCTTAGTAGAGTACTACATCCTATACCTCAATAAATGTTTACAGAACTTTGGGACAGGGTTAGAAAGACGACAGAAAATAATTAAACTTGCATGCATGCACCTGGCATGATTCATTTTTTAAATAAAACAAAATAAACATTTAAAAAAAGAATATAAAATAACTTTTGATTGTAAATAAAACAAAATAAATTAAACATTTTAAAAAAGAATATCTAACCTTAAAGTTTGCAGGGTATGCTGCAGCGTTTACGTGATCTGGGAGTCATTGAACTGGCAAGTTGACAGTACTTGTACAATAATGACGTTCTTTTTACTAAATGTGGGAGTTCCAATGCATTAAGATATGCTCATAAAAGGTTATATTTCCTTGAATGTTTGTTTTAATTACCATTTTTCACCGGGAGTCCCTTTCCCTCATGTTGTTGTTGTTGTTGTTTCGTTGTCCGTAAATTCCGTACCATGGAATTTCGTTCTAATATTGCATCGATGTAATCATTTAAAACGCTTGATATATTGAATGTGTTTACACACAAATAATGTTTTTTATTCGCGTGCTTTTTATTGCAATAAGTCCCATATCACCTTTATGAGTATCTTTTTTTAACGCATTGAGCTACAGAAATAAGTATCGAAAACGTTTTGGTGCGTTTTATTATTCTGGTACCGACTTTAGTGTGACACATAAACTGATACCGGGAACCGGCCTGTTTAAACGTTTTCATTAGACGTTGCTATTGGAAATATACATAATGTCTGGTCTCCGGATTTTCTAAAAGAGCTCTTTCACTAGAAAATCGGCTAAGGAACCAAACACTTCTATTAATATTTAAGCTGTTCAACGTCAAACTATTCAATTTTAATTAATGATTACCACTCGTAGTGGCGAAAAGACTTTAGCCACTCTTCCCACTTTCGCCATTACAGACTCTATACAAAATGGGGTCAATTTTACTTTCGCCAAATTGACGAAAGGGTACATTTCTTTTTTCGCCAAACCAAGTTGACTTTCGCCTATGGCGAATGGCGAAGCTTTATGAATAGCCCAGCTATAGATGTGATCAAGAAGGTTAGCCCTTAAAAACAAATATGTTTCTTTTACAGAGGGCCTCATGGGAGATTAGCAGCAGTAGCTTTGTTACTGTAAATGTTAAATGAGTTTCACCCTCTAAACCCGGTAAATAAATATTATCATTATTATAAGAATATGCTAGCAGCGTGTTCTTGTGTTGTTCAGGGTCACCCGATACTCTATAAGGTTCTCTACAGTGGCATATCTGGACCTGTAACATATAAAACAAGAATTTACATTGTAGTATAGTACTATTCTAACCAAGATAGGGAATATCATGCAACCAGAATGGAACTCAATCCCAGGTTCTCTACAGTGGCATATCTGGACCTGTAACATATAAAACAAAAATTTACATTGTAACATAGTACTATTCTAACCAAGGTAAGAAACATCATGCAACCAGAATGGATCTCAGCCCAAGGTTTTCTACAGTGGCATATCTGGACCTGTAACATATAAAACAAGAATTTACATCGTAGCACAGTACTATTCTAACCAAGATAGGGAATATCATGCAACCAGAATTAAACTCAATCTCAGAACTAACCCTTTAAAAACTGAGCTATTTGTCCTTTCACATTACTCTGAACAATGTATATATAACCCCCTACTACATACTATGCGACACAAATAAAATTCTTCCTAAAATCTAAGGCTAATAATACTGTAAATGCAATACTGTATATCTTAACTACTTTTTATTTCACAGTAGTTTTAATGGGCAATTATCATTTGGTGCCAATGCATAGAAAATGAATATGAAACTCGAACCTAAGCTTACCATGTGAATGTTTGATACTCTGCGCTACAGAAACTGCTTACAAATCAATCTCTTTCCTTTATATATAAACTAGGCCTACACTATGATTTTAACCAGTATAAAAAGAAAAATGGTTTTCAAGACCGAACAAGTTTTTTGGAAGATATGAGATTTTGTCTCTGTGTCTTTGCAAATGTAACTTGGTTGTGCACAACAACATCTGCAAGGAAGAATTATATATGATTTAACACACTTTACACAGAAAACTTGAGATGTCATTATGATATTGTTCACCAACATTGCCCTCTATGCATGAATGTCCGTATCACAATTCATAGGCGTAGGAGCAGGGGGGGCCAGGGGGGGCCCGGCCCCCCCAATATCCAGACTGGGGGGGCCAGAGTATACTTTGGCCCCCCCAATATTCACAGTGGCAAATGAAGATATTTGTATAGAAAAATGAAAGAAACGAAATTTAACAGCAGAATAAAAATAAATGTGTAATTTTGTGCTCTATGTAATACCAATTCGCCTTTTGTTACGAACAATAACCAAAATATTTTTGACGTCATCATCGCAAATGGCAATCTGAACACATCGGGTTTATCCAATGAAAACTCAGCTCGCTAAAATACCCGGGAAGTTTTGATCGACGGAAACAGTGGTGTAAAACATGTTCTTTAAAAGGTGTCAGACTCTATATTATCTTCAATTGTTCGGTAAAGCTTAGTTGGATCCGTGGCTGTGATAGTCTGGTCGCTGCCACTTTTTATTTAGTTCAATACAATTGATTTCCGTGTGAGATCGAGACCTGGCATATCCTTTTTTTTATTTTTTTTATTTTTTTTTATTTAAGATACATCTTTTCATACGCTTTCTTTTAATTCTTATAATGTTATTGAATTTGTACATGCATGAAAAGTCATGAAAAAGTTTAGAAACATTTATTCTTAGACAGGTCCTCATCTGAAGTTGGCCCCCCCAATGTTGAAAACGCTCCTACGCCTATGCAATTGATCCTTTTTTTTCAATAGCAAAAGTACCCAAACAAAATGAAGTTGTATGGATGGATTGTTGTTCACTTCTTTATTAATTTTCATAATTTTCAATGGATTGAATTGAGATATGGGCAATGAACATACATTGTAATCCTATTGCACCAAAATAACACTTATACACAACCAGTTGTATAACAGCATCCATGCTATTGTGGTAATAGTGTCTGCCTTATAAACCATGTGGTTGAACATAACGGACGGCTCCGAGGTCATTTTCAGATACTCAGCATAGCGTGTTATTCATGCTAATCAGGCAGGTCAACAGATGGGGAATGTTGGTGAACAACACAACAAGGTATGGCTGGTAAAGAACTCTGGTAACAATAATTGTAATTTAGTTTATAAGGAAAATATCACTTTCTGGATGTAAATCTGCAAAACTTGTCCATATCTGCAGTAGAAACTTTAAACACCTCTATGACAAAAGCATAAATTGCTCATTTACCAGATAGATAGATATATTTCAATATTGAGCAACAAGACAATAATCAACAACACATACATCTAAAATAAACAATACATTGAATAGAATACTGAAATTCAAATAATTGTGTTATGAAGCATACCAGAGTTGCATCAATATAAAGGAAAACACAAAAAAGAGAAAAATCTCTTATTTCCATTGTGGTCCTCAAAATTGAAAGTTGGTCTGACATAGATAGGCATGAGTTAAGAAGAATATATTTAAAGTATGTCAATGATGAATAAAAATCAACAGAGTATATCACATTACATACCTATCACATGTGCTGTAGTTGCCAAATGACCTAAAGAAGCTGTGTCAGTTTCTACTAATTATTTTTGTCTGTTGTTGTTTCTAATTTGTCCTGATTCAAAAAAAAATAATTGCTCCTCATGAGAATTTCTTCAAAAAGACCCCTCTGATGTTTGGTTCACTAAGTTTTGGTAGATTCAATATTTAAAGAGAGTTTGTCTCCTGACTGGAGATAGCATTCCATAGAGTCGATATAAAATTTCCTTTAACACATTTACCCTTTACAAAACACCAAATTTTCGACTGTCCAAAATTGAAAGTTTGCAGATGACAATTCAAAATGTGATGAAATTGAAAAATAACCTTCTGATAAGGCAAAAAAACAATGTGGGAAAAGGAGAAATCACTCGTTACAAGCAATTTCTCCTTTTCCCACAATGTTTTCCAGAGTCGTCTGCAACAAACTGGTCAAATGGTGTTATTGTTTGGTAATTGGTTATACGGCATTCATAAGAGAAAAAATGCCAAAACAGTCATACTTAGTACATAATTGCAGAAGTTGCTTTAAAATGTAATCCTTAATATAAAGGACGCTACATCCATGAATATGCTGGATAAGTTCCCATAAACAAATGACAATTAACCCTTATAAGTGCTGGAACCAACATCATGCTTAAACAAACAGGTAAGATCACAGGCCAGCCGCAAAGTAAATTGGCAGTTGGTCTGTGATCTAACCTGTTTGCTTCTCCTAATATCTTTCCTCAAACAAAATTACATGTATACAGATATTAAAGGTTTTTGAAAGCAGATGAGACAAAAATCTATTTTTAGAAAATTACCCAGCATTCTTAAGGTTAATTCATCATATCAATGGTAAAATCGAAAGGATGTTAGGAAAGAATCCTGTTAAAAGGGAGCAACAAAAAAGTCTTACTGCATTTGAACAGACTAGCATTGTAGGATATCTAAATGAATGTTGAATATAACAGTAATATCAAAAGTTAAAGGTCATATTTCTCGATAATCAAAATTTTCTTTAATTATGGTTTTTGAATAAGGTTATGGTTTCGTTATGACGGAGGTAATGAATTTTTTCTCATACAGAAGCGAAAAATGTTGTTTTTGACTACTTTTATTCACCTTTATCGATTTTTGTGAATGACTTATCTCCCTTGTTGTGACGTCATTTGTGCTTCAAAGTCATATGAACTATCAGTAAGAAGAATCTAGTTCTCAGTAACGACGGTGTTTTTGCACAAATTTCGGACATTTTAAGCGTTGAATTGTGTTTTGGGAAACGTAAATTGGATATTGAATATGGTATTTTGACAGGTCTTCTGGTGTTATTCTGCTTTTGGTAGCAGGGATGCGAGTTTCTCCCGTCTTCCGACGAACATAAAAGCGGGTACCCCATAAAAGCTGCAAAAGGTTTCGATAAGTAAACTGGACCGTGTTTACTTTACAAATCAGCAGAAGATATATTCCCCAAACAAGAACAGTAGGCTGTGTTACTTTCACTTCGAAGACGGCAAGTTTACGCATTGTTACGCGTTTTCAGAGAATTGATTGTATTGATCTTTAAATGATCGGACTCAATTCAAAGTAATTTATACAGGTGAAGACGCTTCAAATTCATTCTACTTATTGAGTAACCGTTATATTTCCCTGAATTGATGTTCGTGATTAAAACAATTCCTGACTGTTAGTTTGGGGTGTTAGAGCCTCGTGTAGTCTTGCTAGATCTTTATATAGAATTTACACTGTGTAAATGTAGATAAATTCAAGAAAAGGATAAATCACGTTGATTACACCTTTTTTGAAAGTTAATATCCTTGAATGACTCTCTTACTCGCCAAGCTAGTTTTGTTTGGAACAGTTTAACTATGCTACATACTTAGTCAGGAATACTTAATTAGGCTGCTTTACGATTATATTACGTAAGAATTCAAAGGGTTGCAAGAATATGTTAATTTCATCCAACATCATAAGTTATTGTATTGTCATGTCTTTGGGTTTTAAACGCTTAAATGCATCTTGTTCTTATTTGCAAAACTTGTTTTATGTTTTAACATAATCGTAGAAACGTTGCCATTGTACATAAATGAGACAAAATAAAAAATGTACGTTGATTGCTATGATAACAAACCGATTAAAACAAGCAAGTTTCTTTTATCTGCCGATGTCTTTGAATGAAAATTCAAAAT
Organism: Cerastoderma edule; assembly: GCA_947846245.1. Taxonomy (NCBI): domain Eukaryota; kingdom Metazoa; phylum Mollusca; class Bivalvia; order Cardiida; family Cardiidae; genus Cerastoderma; species Cerastoderma edule. The sequence goes on from OX401419.1 coordinate 2,564,147, forward strand.
AATGAATATTTGATATCCGCAAACTGTCTCTGGACTCATCAACGGAAATGATAATGGGTTCGATCTTAACTTAAGCGTCTGCTTTTCGGAATTACTTAAATCACACACCTCATTTTTTTTTGCCATTGGTGATATTGGTTTAAATGACGTATGTCACACTAAAATTCAGGTGTTCAAACATGATTTTTACAAATTTATATTGATAATTTAGTAATAAGATCACTAAATATATAATTTACACATTTTAACATAATCTCTTTGTTTACAATTTAATTGATTATTGTCAGTTTACCTCACATACAAAGGGTCAATCAACAAACATCGGACATTACAAGGATTAAGGGTCGTGATGCAAATTAACACCAATCTGCCACATTTGCACAGTATGTTTCAAGTCTCAAGCCCTTTATTGTTTAGGCGAAAGATAGCCTCTGGCGTTAATCTCTTAAATATCTCTGTTGTTAATTAACAGGTCTGACACGTTCTGCTATTCCAGACATGAAATAACAAGCGGCAAATCTCACACTTTCAATGCGCGGCAATTAAATTTATCTAAAAAATCCATTGTTAAGATATAATCAATTAAGACCAAACTCTCACAGGATGTTTGGATTGATAAGGTGTCAGTACATATTTATCTCTCAATGTGACTTACGTCGGATACTTTGTCGTTATGATATTCAAAGAAGTGAACATGTTGTCTTTTCTATTAGAATAGTTTGACACTTCAATAAGTATATGATAATAAGTATTCACCAAAACGGTATTAACTCTATGTTTTCAACAAAAAAAACGTTTTAACATCAAAATCAAGTTTTGTCAAATTGATATTTAAATTACAAAATCATAAAAAATAAATTCAAATATGTTTATTTAAGGTTGTTAGTAAAATAAACTATGACGATTTTTTTGTTTTAGCTGTTAATTACTAAACCTTTCCGAAAATTAAATGCTCAATATGTCAAGACTACTTACACGAGAGAAAACGAATATAAATGTAAAGTGAATATGAAGAACAATTCTTAAGTCAAAACAGTTGATCTAGAAAGACGACATCGGAATCAATTTCGAAATCATAGACCTCTTACTGGGGATGGAGTTACTGGAAAGTTGCCGGATGATTTTAACAAATACTCTTGAATGTGCCAGTGTTTAGTTTTGAAATTTGGATGTGTGGTGAAAATGTGAGTTAAAGGATAACCTTCGTATCACAAGTAAGTTGGGTTATAATACGGTTTGTTCGCAATTTATGATCTTCTCCCGTTTCATTTCATGTATTGATAAGACAATGGAGGGTGAATTTGACAGTCAATAGTTATACGATGTACGGTTTTAAGACAATTCGTTTATTCAGATCTATGTCTTTGTTTAATACTCAATTAAAACCTTAATGCTAATACACGATCATTGACGAAAAAGTACTCGTGTTTTTTTTCAACAAATATTAATAAAAATAGCTGTTTTCACAAATATCGTCAAAATTTCAAGCCGATTCTTACATATGAAAACATTTACAAATCCTTGCAAATTTACGCGTTATGTCACTTACTCTTTTTTTTCAGAAGAATATTCTTATAATATGAAACATATTCAATAAAGAAAATGCACTATCAATCCAAACATTGACTTACGGATTGCTATTTCGAGGAAAATCGTCCAACTTTCAAGCCGTTCCTTTCATATGAACGCATTGACATATCCTTGTAAATTCACGCGTTAAGTTACTAATTCATTTTTTTCAAATGGCTATTCTTATACTATGAAAAATGTCCAGTATAGAAAATTCACTGTCAATCCAAATAATGACTTAAGAATCATTTATTTCAAGGAAAATCGTCCAAAGGTCAAGTCGTTCCTTTCATATGAACAGGTTTACGCAATGACAAATCCATGCAAATTCACGGGTTAAGTTATTAATTCATCTTTTTTTCAAATTGATATTCTTATGAAATGAATCATATTCAATAAAGAAAATGCGCTGTCAATCCAAACAATGACTTTAGGATCGTTTATTTGAAGAAAAACACCAATTCTAACCAGCGATCGCTCTTCACGCCCTTTACATGGCGCATTCAGTGGATCACGAGTGACGTCACAGCAAAGGGAAGTAAGTCATACGAACTTTTATTAATCGGTGCGCTATGACGGTGATTTATGACGTAATGCGTTATGCTAAAATGTTTCAAATAATTTCAATGTGATTCTTTTACTTCATATTTTAATTTTATGATTTAAACCCAACCTGTACATATGACCTTTAACACCTGTTGAAACATAAAAGACCATTTTTGTCATAAGAGAAAGTGAAATATTCCAAATAGAGTAGAGCTGTATTTCTAATTGAATGAGGCAAACAAGACCTTATGCAGTCAAAAGGTTTATTATGATGGGAACATTGCGCCAAACTCCCCTTGATAATCTCCCCATGTTTCAACCAAACCAAATATATCATATCTCTGAACATACTCTCTTGATAATCAATCACAATACTATTTTCTTAGCCTGCAGATATTCCAAGTTTATACATTTCATTGTTAATCAATAAAGACACATGTGTTTTCTGGATGTCGGCCACACTGCTAGTATTAAGCGCTGGCTTCTCCCCAAATCATATTGCGGTGAATACCGGGATTATGTCTGTTCTCTCCGGTGATCACTCGGAGATTCAGCCTTGGTCATGCACGTCTTGAGGGACGTTGGTATGTCTAGAGTCTGTGCCGCTACATGCATCTCCTATTCTATAAATAGTTTGTGTACAATTGTCATAACCAAATAAGGAGTTTTCTACTTTCAATTTATCAAAGGTCATAGTAGAGAAGTTCCACTGTTTTCTTTCCTCGACCAATCGTTTGCCGAGTTCTCTGCGATGAAGTTTAACCCTGTCTGTAAAGTCTTCGCATACACTAAAGTCAGGATGACCCTTCAGCTCACCCTTAGCACATTTCAGTATAGCCTCCCGATCCTTATAGCTGGCAAACTTGGCTATGATGGCGCAATTAACGTCATTTCTCTGATTGATGCCATCTGCCCTTTCAATTTGAATATTTTCAAGGTCTGGCAACTGTTATTCATCTTTAATAAAAGCTCTAACTTTCTCTTCTAAAGTATCCCAAGTTTTGCACATTCCCCCTGAAATTCCATTGAATCTCAAATTGTTTCGTCAGGACTGACACTCTAGCTTGTCCAATTTTGATTTTATGTATTTAACCTCTTGCCAAAGTTGACGATTTTCATCTTTCAATTTTTCATTTTCTAGTTCCAATTCATTAACCCTTTACTAAACACCAAGTTTTCGAAATGTCCCAAATTAAAAGAATTTTGCAGACAACATTTCAAAATTGATCAGGCAGAAAACAGTGTGGGAAAAAGGAAATATTGCTTCGTTCCTTTTCCAAAAATGTTTTCCAAAGTCGTCTGTTACAAAATGGTCAAATGTCATTATTGTTTGGTAATGGGTTAAGAGAGTCATTAATGTCACTTACTTTTCTGTCAAAGGTTGCCGGATCAGTCTTCAATTCAGTTCGCATTCCTTCAGGTACTGAGGTACGTCTGCACTTGAGCCATTATCGTCCATATCAGGTGTATTTGTTTGGGATCGTAGCCTCGGACAGTCAAGATTCAAGCTAGGGGAAGCTGATGTTGTAGTCTGTAATAAGGAAAGACTGAACAATGAAAATAGCCTTAACCCTTTCCCAAACAACAAAATTTCGACTGTCCCAAAATGAAATGGTTTTCAGACGACATTTCAAAATGTGATAAAATTGGAAAAAAATCTTCTGATAGGGTAAAAAACATTGTGGGAAAAGGAAAAATTGCATGTTATAAGCAATTTCTCCTTTTCCCACAATGTTTTCTTAAGTCGTCTGCAACAAAGTGGTCAAATGTCGTAATTGTTTGGGGAACTGTTAAATGAGGGCTGTCAATATTCGGCCTTTAGTTGTCTTTTACACGTTGACTCCCTTTCTTTTCAAAACTGTCCTTTAAAAAACATAAGTGAATGTTTAGAATTTCTTTAGCAATTAGTAAATGCTCACAAAGCCAATTTTTCCTTATCAAACACATTCTTAAAAAATACTTATAGATTATCATTCATGGATTGAATTTATTCCTACACTTTTCTTGTTCTAAAATTGGAAACTCATCAAGTTCAATTTCAGTATTCAATTTAAACAATAGATTGTTGTCATTCAGTAAAGGGTTTAAAGCTGTACTTCAAATTGATATCAAATTAGACAGAAATAAGTTGCAACAATACAGTCAGACTAAAGTTTGGTCACTTTATGAAAAGAAGTTATCTCCCTCTGACTGTTGAATATAAGGTTCGTCAAACCATGATATAGGATAGTAAAGTTAGAGAATTTTAGTTTGTCTGTTATACCCTGGTTATCTCAAAAGATAATTTTTCTCTTCTTTCATTCATAAAACGCAATCAAGACTTAATCATCTCATTATTTCCACTTAATAACTTACCTAGAATTTCTTGACTGCACCTTATGTGTGTCTCGTATGACTAATGCTTATTTACAACCATGCTTAAACTATGCTCTGCTGTAATTCACATTTAAAACTTATGTTGTAAATCATCATAACCAAATGAAGCACAAATGACAAATTATTTTAAATCTTCTATTAAGCCATCATAAGTGCCTGTTTCCATGCAATGTAGTTAGTGGACACAAGTTAAATATTAAGAGAAAACTTTTTAATGATTTTTTTACAAAAATGATAATTTATGGATACCATGTAAAAAGGTGGTGCCCTAAAAGATTTCTTCATCAAATAATAAGCATATTATAATGTCAATTCGATTGCCAAATAATTTCAAAAAACAGTTACAATAGTGCTATTGTATGAGTTCCCACGGTTTACGCATGATACATGATAGCAATACAGTGGTTTACAATCTGCGATGTGCAATTGATGATATTTGATATGACAACCTTCTTACCTGTCTGATTTGATTCGATACGCTCTAATACGTGCTTCATCTGATTTACGATATCTGATGTACAATATACATAATGCCATGCATGATGTATGATACACATTATGCAATTTACGATGCACGTTAGGAAGTAAGGATGAATTACAGGCATTATTTACGTACAATTCTGCTAAAACGGCATGCCTTAAAATGAAAACTGCCAAGCTGTCTTGTTATCCGGCTCGTCTTAACAAAGAAAAGAAATTATAAAGAATATATGAACTCTCTCTAACATATAAAGGAAATAATAGAACAATTACACTCAGTGAAAAATCTTTTGTAGCCATGGAAATAAATGGAAATGACATGTGATAGACTACATTTTTTCTTTTCTTTAATGTCTATATTTTTGTTTGGTTTATTCTTCATTTGAATTTACAGAAAAGTATTCAGCACATGTCTGACGAAAGTAATTTTTTCTGTGTTTTTGGCCCAAATACAATGAGTGTAATTTAATTCATGGAAAAGATGCGACCGTGTTCATGTATTAAAAACCTTACCATAATGTCAGCTTACATATCTCAGTCCTTTACGAAATACAGATTACGATATACCATAAAAAATATTTTATTTAAGTTACACGTTATACGTTCAACATACAATACAATGCTATACCAGAGGTCCATTTGGGATCTGATACCTTTCGGTACAATACGATTCGAAAGATATATGCGGTTTTCAGGAACTCATACTATAGCACTACTGTATACATCCGATTGTCGAAACCCTCCTTATTTGAGTTATATAATATAACAGTTTAAAATTATTATAGTAGTTTGCACAATTGACACTCTAATCATGTGACACCAGCAATGAGTGTCAGAAACCAATCCATTAAAATCTATAAACAGAGTTATCTAAAAAAAGCTCATTTTAATGTTTATCAAAAGAAAAAACACTCAGTGGTCCATTTCATCAAACATTTTACATGTAAGTGCTCTTAACAAGAACTGTTTAAAATTGTACTTATGTTGGTTCCTAATTATGTGTTTCAACAAATGATCATAAGTAAGGAGCAAATTCAAAACGTTAACACCTCTGATAGTGTCTTGTCTATACCAAAATGACCGGCATAACTTAAATTTTACCAAAACATACCAAAATTTGTGAATTTCCTAACCATTCCTGTAGATGATTAACACCTTTATTCTTAATCATTTGTCTTTTAACCCTTTACCAAACACCAAATTTTCGACTGGCCAAATATGAAAAAATTTACAAAGGACATTTCAAAATGTGATGAAATTGAAAATAATCGTCTAGTAGGGCAGAAAACATTGTGGGAAAAGGAGAAATTGCTCTTAACGAGCAATTCCTTCTTATCCAACAATGTTTTGCAGAGTCGTTTGCAACAAATTGGGATGATAAATTTCTGTATCTAACAAAAGCATTCTTTAGAGTCTAAATTGAAAGTAGTAACAAAAGATACATAATTGCAAAATAACATTGGATAGGAACAATTTGTTTACAATTTTAAGCATAATTTTTTTAATAAGTCCAAACATTGTAGAAATTAAAAGAATCAAGAAAGAAAAAAACTGCAATATTTATAATAAAGCATTTGAAAAAATAGAGTACTGCTTGTCAAGTTATCCATTATCTACTTAACCCTTTATCAAACACCAATTTTTTTCGACTGTCCCTAATTGAAGAGTTTGCAGACCACATTTCAAAATGTGATGGAAATGGAAAATCAACTTCTGATAGGGCAGAAAACAATGAGGGAAAAGGAGAAATTGCCTGTTACGAGTAATTTCTCCTTTTCCTACAATGTTTTCCAGGGTCATCTACAACAAAGTGGTTAAATGTCGTTATTGTTTGGAAATGGGTTAATATACACATGCATCTTATACCCATGGTCAATTTCAAATCTTTTCTCTACAGTATATTACATCTGACTAATGAAAATAAGTAAATTTACAAGGCAAATCAAAGCTAAAGGTATGAGAAACTATTGGTGATGAATGTATAAGATATCATTTCTCTTCGACACTAACTATAAATGGCCCTGTTCTTTGTCTAGGACCTTGAGGACAAATTTGCTCATTTTGACTAAAGTCTATCCAAATTGGATCCGCTGGGATGATTATCCAAATTAGAAATAAAGTTGAATTCGAGAATTATGCTGGTTGCTGGGGTAAAAATTATCATTTTACTCCCACAGAAAATGTTAAAGTTCCCTTGGTTGAAATAACAGATGACAGTTGTAAAGTATAAAACTAGCATTTCAACTGTCATATTTAGTAGAAACAGTTGCGATAAAAGGATGGGATTGATATTGCAATATGAAATAGTTAGCATTAGAAATTAAACTAACAATCTTACCATTCTTCCAAAATTTACATCTCCTCTGCCACAAAGCCTTATTTCATCTGTTTGTTTCTCATCATTGGTTCTCTTGTTTAGGAGATTTCTCAATAACATAATCTGAAATCTGTAACTTGTCCTGGTCAAGGCAATGTCATTGACATCTCTGTAAATTATCATCTCACATTAAGGCAGTGCAAACAGTAAATACTTATATAAGGTTGCATCTGAGACCAAGGAAGCATAATGTGCCTATATAAACTGGCATTAC
>OX401419.1:2572208-2607433 GCA_947846245.1 Cerastoderma edule
TATCATTAACATACTTTAAATATATTCTTCTTTACTCATGCCTATCTATGTCAGACCATCTTTCAATTTTGAGGACAACAATGGAAATAAGAGATTTTTCTCTTTTTTGTGTTTTCCTTGATATTGATGCAATTCTGGCATAGTTCATAACACAATTATTTGAGTTTCAGTATTTTATTCAATGTATTTTAGATGTATGTGTTGTTGATTATTGTCTTGTTGCTCAATATTGAAATAAAATATATATCTATCTGGTAAATGAGCAATTTATGCTTTTGGTGTAGTGGTGTTTCTACTGCAGATATGGACAAGTTTTGCAGATTTACATCCAGAAAGTGATATTTTCCTTATAAACTAAATTACAATTATTGTTACCAGAGTTCTTTACCAGCCATACCTTGTTGTGTTGTTCACCAACATTCCCCATCTGTTGACCTGCCTGATTAGCATGAATAACACGCTATGCTGAGTATCTAAAAATGTCCTCAGAGCCGTCTGTTATGGTCAACCACATGGTTTATAAGGCAAACATTGTTACCACAATAGCATGGATGCTGTTATACAACTGGTTGTGTATAAGTGTTATTTTGGTGTAATAGGATTACAATGTATGTTCATTGCCCATATCTTAATTCAATCTGTTGAAAATTATGAAAATTGATAAAGAAGTGAACAACAATCCATCCATATAACTTTATTTTGTTTTGGTACTTTTGCTATTGAAAAAAGGGATCGATTGTGATACGGACATTCATGCATAGAGGGCAATGTTGGTGAACAATATCATAATGACATCTCAAGTTTTCTGTGTAAAGTGTGTTAAATCATATCACATAATTCTTCCTTGCAGATGTTGTTGTGCAGATGTTGTGCACAACCAAGTTACATTTGCAAAGACACAGAGACAAAATCTCATATCTTCAAAAAAAACTTGTTCGGTCTTGAAAACCATTTTTTTTTTATACTGGTTAAAATATCATAGTGTAGGCCTAGTTTATATATAAAGGAAAGAGATTGATTAGTTAGCAGTTTCTGTAGCGCTGAGTATCAAACATTCACATGGTAAGCTTAGGTTTGAGTCCCTGAGTGACTGCATGTTTCATATTCATTTTTTATGCATTGACACCAAATGATAATTGCCCATTAAAACTACTGCGAAATAAAAAGTGGTTAAGATATATTGCATTTACAATATTATTAGCCTTAGATTTTAGGAAGAATTTCATTTGTGTCACATAGTATGTAGTTGGGGTTATATATACATTGTTCAGAGTAATGTGAAAGGACAAATAGCTCAGTTTTTAAAGGGTAATTTCTGAGATCGAGTTTAATTCTGGTTGCATGATATTCCCTATCTGGGACTGAGTCCCATTCTGGTTGCATGATGTTAGAAAAGTACTATGCTACAATGTAAATTCTTGTTTTATATATTACAGGACCAGGTATGCCACTGTAGAAAACCTTATAGAGTATCAAGTTACCAAGAACACCACAAGAACGGGCTGCTAGCATATTCTTATAATAATGATAATATTTATTTATAAAGGGTGAAACATTTACAGTAGTTTAAAAAGACTGCTGCTGATCTCCCATGAAAAGAAACATATACAGTGTATGTTTTTAAGAGCTAACCTTCTTAATCACATCTATAGGAAGTAAGAACATAATTTAGTAAGACAGTAAAGTGATTTAAGTTTGTTAGTGATAAATCAAATTTTGATGCACATTATAAGTGTAGCGTTCACCTTTGAAGGCATTAAGGCAACTTGATGACTTAACCCTTTACCAAATGCCAAATTTTCGTCTGTCCCAAATTGAAGAAGTTTGCAACCGACATTTCAAAATGCAATGAAATTGAAAAAGAATCTTCTGATAGGGCAGAAAACATTGTGGGAAAAGGAGAAATTACTCATTACAAGCAATTTCTCCTTTTCCCACAATGTTTTCCAGAGTCGTCTGCAACAAAGTGGTTAAATGTCGTCATTGTTTGGTAATGGGTTAACATGAATTAGTAGTTTGTTCGGGATATTAGAACCCAAATATGTAAATGACCTTTTCCATGCGTTAGTTCTTGGCTTTCCCAGTCTTACGTCTTGGTTTGTCATTGAACAGAGCTTTTATTGCGGGGAGCATTAGACAAACATTAAAATGTATTCTAGTATTTTTATACAACAGGAATCTGTCACTTTGTATCTAGTGAGACACCTTTATACCCAGTATGTACAGATTTTAGAAATGTATTAGTTTTTTTTATGATATCTCAGTCAATTATCTGTTGGTATAATGATGAAAAGTTTGTATGGATTGATTTTATTGATATTTTCAAACTTTTTCACAATTTGTCATAAATATTTATATTTATGCAGTTGTTGTAAATTATTGTTAATTTGTTATGCTTCTAATCTCTATTGACACCATTTTTACAACTTTCATTAGCTAACTATTTTAGAAGCATTTTGTTTTCTGTGGTTTTGTTACATTAAAGGTGCTTGCTTACACATTAGCCAATTAGCAAGTCAAAATATAGTTTGATGGAATCAATTTAGATTTTGTTTTGCTGTAAAATGTTTGATGAAAAATAGCTACTGAGTGCAAACTTGGTTCAGGCTGAGTCAGTGTATCTAAGTATCAATAGACAGTATGTGGTGAGGTTCAAACCTGTTGTAATGATTTTGGATCTTTACCCATTACCAAACAATAATGACATTTGACCAATTTGTTGCAGACGACTCTGGAAAACATTGTGGGAAAAGGAGAACTTGCTCGTAACGAGCAATTTCTCCTTTATCCACAATGATTTCAGTCCTATCAGATGATTTTTTTTCCAATTTTATCATATTTTGTAGTGTAGTCTGCAAACTCTTTCAATTTTGTACAGTCGAAAAATTTGGCGTTTGGTAATGGGATAATTCATGTTAATTCATTGTATACAGGCTCTGAATTCTCAAATAAAAACTGATATTACTTCCCATGGCCATTCTCCAGTATGTCTCATACAACAGTACAGCTGATATACAGGCTCTAAATTCTTACATACAGACTGATATTACTTCCTATGGCCATTCTCCAGTATGTCTCATACAACAGTACAGCTGATATACAGGCTCTAAATACTTACATATAGACTGATATTACTTCCTATGGCCATTCTCCAGTATGTCTCATACAACAGTACAGCTGATATACAGGCTCTAAATACTTACATATAGACTGATATTACTTCCTATGGCCATTCTCTAGTATGTCTCATACAACAGTACAGCTGATATACAGGCTCTAAATACTTACATATAACTGATATTACTTCCTATGGCCATTCTCCAGTATGTCTCATACAACAGTACAGCTGATATACAGGCTCTAAATTCTTACATACAAACTGATATTACTTCCTATGGCCATTCTCTAGTATGGCTCATACAACAGTACAGCTGATATACAGTTTTATAGAAATAAAGCTTTAGTATCCAACTGTTACTCAAAACTTTGAACAAGCAACTCAGAGCAGTAATGCGAACACAAATTTGAAATACTAAATTGTTTTCAAGGCATCTATCAATGAAAAGGGTGGTATTCCGTAGAAATCATTGTGACCAAATGATACATTGCTCTTTAAGAGCATTGTATCATTTTTTCTCAATATTTTCTTAGGTCTTCAAACGAAAGAGCAGTAAAGTTTCATATAATGTAGTAAGATGTCAAATACATCATAGTGAATGATATTACATTAGAGAATGTGGTTATTTTATATTTCACTATATGGTTTTTCATTGGTAAGAGATGTTAGATTACAGAAAATGTTCCCTAATGAATGATGTTCCTTTCTACATTACATTTTATGTACTCAAATATTATACATTACAGAAGGCAGGTCATACATACATATTTATGCAAAATATAATTGAGCACAAATAGCTCATTCTGTAACAACAAGAGGATTTCAGTATAGCCCATTACCAAACAATAACATTTTTTAACCACTTTGTTGCAGACAACTCTGGAAAACAATGTGGAAAAAGGAGAAATTGATCATAGAGAACAATTTCTCCTTTTCCTACAATGTTTTCTACCCTATCAGAAGATTGTTTTTCAATTTCATCACATTTTGAAATGTCGTCTGCAAACTCTTTCAATTTAGGACAGTCAAAAATTTTGTGTTTAGAAAAGGGTTAAACATTTGTTTATTACTTTCCTAATGATTGATGATGTCATTCTTAGATGATTTTATAAGAAATTGATTGGTAACATATGGGAAAGGAGTTTGCCTATTGTAAGGAGAGGAAGAACTATGAAGTACCGGTGAATGAATTCCATGTACATGGACGGGTGCAATGGCTAACATAATACTGAAATATTGTTGTAAATTATGAAAGGCTTGAAACCAATTAACAAGTCAATGAAATATTTGAATGTCATTTTCAACTTAAACTTTTACCAAACGCCAAATTTCCGACTGTCCTAAATTGAAAGAGTTTGCAGACTACATTTCAAAATGTGATGAAATTGAAAAATTATCTCCTGATTGTGCAGAAAACATTGTGGGAAAAGGAGAAACTGCTCTTTAAGAGCAGTTTCCCTTTTCCGACAATGTTTTTCCAGAGTCTTCTCCAACAAACTGGTCAAATCTTGTTTTTGTTTGGTAATGGGTTAAACAAATAGAAGAAAAGTATAATTTTGATGTATTTTATGTTTATGCTGTATTAATATTTTTTTTTTTCTGTTTTAATTGCCATGCAAGGCTTATCATCAATAAAGACGCAAAACTGAGCTGACTATGCAGGCTAGATCAATCTGGGCTGAAATAAGGGTATCTTATTTGTCAGCAGGGAAGTTAATTCTAACTGTTGTCATATTTAACCCTTTACCATATGCCAAATTTTTGACTGTCCAAAATTGAAAGAGTTTAAAGACTACACTTAAAAAATTTGATGAAACTGGAAAACTGCCTTCTGATGGGGCTGAAAACATTGCGGGAAAAGGAAGAATTGCCCATCACAAGCAATTTCTCTTTTGCCCGCAATGTTTTCCAGATTCGTCTGCAACAAACTTGTAAAATGTCGTTATTATTTGGTAATAGATTAAATGCTCAACAAAAGAAGAAGTATTAAAATATTCCTTTTTTGGGGATATAGTAGTGAAATAATTGACTCTTTAAAAGTTAAAGCTATCTAAGTTTAAAACATTTTATTCATTCACTTATACATGTACATGTAGTTTGAATATATACTCAAGAACAAACAACATTAATGGTTGTTTTTGGTAATAATGTTATGATCAGCTCACAATCCATGGAAGAAGACCGAAAGATGCTCCAGTTCTCTTGGTTTTGAAATAGTTTTGAAAAGCCTGTCTCAAATTCAAAGAGTTTGCAGATGACATTTCAAAATGTGATGAAATTGAAAAATATTCGTTAGGTAGAGAAAAAAACCTTGTGGGAAAAGGAAAAATTGCTCATTATGAGCAATTTCTCCTTTTTCCCACAATGTTTTCTAAAGATGTCTGTAACAAAGTGGTCAAATGTCGTTATTGTTTGGGAAAGGGTTAAGTAAATACCATAGAATACATCTATTTGCTCATCTAATGAGTGTTAAATATAGAGTTGAAAAAATATTATTGGCCATGAAGGAATGGTGTAATTCAGTGAAGATGAAATACAAGGATATGTGTGTAGGTGTACCACTCATATTGATGCTGATAGATTTGATAATGGTCTAAAGAATTTTTTTTTTTTTCAAATTGCTCCACACCAAATATATGGAAATAATTTGAGGTGATGTTAATTATGTACAATAAGTAGAACATTTAGGATGACAAACAAAAGTGTTGGATGGTGTTAATTAGCAATGACAAGTTAACCCTTTCCCAAACAATAAAGACATTTGACTACATGTACTTTGTTGCAGACGACTTTAGTAAACATTGTGGGAAAAGTTGCTCGTAAAGAGCAATTTTTTCTTTCCACAAGTTTTCTGCTCTATCTGAAGAATACTTTTCAATTTCATTACATTTTTAAATGTCGTCTGTAAACTGTTTCAATTTTGGGACAGTCCAAAATTTGTTGTTTGGGAAAGGGTTAAATTAACATTGGTCTTCAGATAGGAGTCGTTTGCAAACATTCAAATATCAAAACATTGACAGTTAAACAAATAAAACTCTTCAATCTTAAATGAAGAAATGTGATTTCAAATCCCAGTTACCGAATGAAATCCTAGCATGCTTGGAAATGATGCTCAAAACATGTGATAGATTTAGAATAATTCTATTGATATTTGACACATTTAGCTATTTTTTCTTTATAGATTATGTACTTTTCTTCTTTTCATGAGAGATATTTGAAGATTTAATGAAACAGAAATTGACTGTCATCAGTTTAACCATTAACAAAATGGTGTGGATTGTTATTGGTATAACATGGGTGACATCAATAGTCATTTCTGGTAAAAACTTGTATATCAACAGTAGATACCGGTCTTGCTTGTTATGGTTTTCTGTATTCTGTCATACTTGTTCCTGTTGACATTTGCTGAGTATGTGTTTAGTGATTGGGTGGTTTCACTTTATTTGTATGGTCACAACAGAGTTCTTTATGGTTTATTTAGGTATTTTGTCATGTGCTCATATTGTAATAGCCTTTTGTTTTCATGTGGTTTTGATATTAATCAGTAATGCTACTGTTAATGATGCCTAATTGTTTTAGGTATCTACCTTTGACCTACTGCAAACATCATCAGATGTAGTGATACATTTTGTAAGTTAACCCAGTTTAACTTATGCATATGTAAATGTAGTAAAAAGAACACTAAGTCAATAAGATAGATATATGAATAAAAATGTTCATATTTCTTTTTACCTTCTAGAATCTTGTAATGGCTACATCCTTTAACAATTGATACTAAGATAACTCCGTTTTTCGGTGGTTAAAATTAATTGTATGAAATGTGTGGTAAATGTGTGGTTTTAGGAGAACACTTTCATAATAACCTACTTACTGGTTATGTATCCAGGAAGCAGAATCGAGAGTGATTAATCTAAGTTGTAAGAACTTGTTTCACAATCGATGTAAAATAAATAAGTTTAAACTTAATAACCTACCGCTGTATAGAATTTTGCAGATGCACATAGTTATGTGAATAGGAAGTAAACTGAAAGGAAAGATTTGCCGGCCCAACGCCACATAACCCTTATAGTGCTGGAAACGACTTCATGCTTATGCAAACAGGTTAGATCACAGGCCAGCCGCCAAGTATTTTGGAGGCTGGCCTATGATCTAACCTATTTGCTACTCTCAGTATCTTTTCTCATCAAAATTATGCAGATATTGCAGGTTTTGTAAACCAGACGGAACAAAAATCTTTTTTTAGAAAATTACCCTGTATTCTAGGGTTTAACAAAGATGAATTGACCATTAGCAAATATCTAACCAAGGATGTTTTTCTCAATACTGCTAGTGTGGTGTAATAAATCAATCAACATGAAGTCAGTGTGGGAAATTTATAACAGATCCACATATGATTAACTATTTCATACTTACATTTATATAGACAATTATCAAACATAACTATCAATGTGTATGATACCTTGGCTTTGTTCGATATTCATGAGCCTTCATTTCCTTGTTTATATTGTATTTATGAATCTATATGTACATGTATATCTGTTTTAATGTATGACTTTTAACCTTTTTTAAAGATTTGAAGATTGTTGATTATGAATATGGATTGTTCTCTATCTAATGAAGGTTGATTAGATATCAAATATCTCATTCAACCCAATGATGGCAATCCCAAATATTAGACTATGTGACTACCTCAAGTTGAAGGAAACAATAGGCAACAAAAAAGCATGAGAAATACATTTTCTTCATGACATGGGTAGAAATCATTGTGACAAAAAGGATACATATAATGAGCAAATAATCCTTATGTCACAGTAGGGTTTACTCTGCTTTCTGCAGCATACTGGGTAAAGTTTGGTTATATGGAGTAAGGGGTTAACCCTTTACCAAACAATAACGACATTTGACTACTTTCATGCAGACGACTTTAGAAAACATTGTGGGAAAAGGAGAAATTGATCTTAACAAGCAATTTTTCCTTTCCCCACAAGGTTTTCTGTTCTTTCTGAAGAATATTTTCCAATTTCATCACATTTTGAAATGTTGTCTGCAAACTCTTTCAATTTGGGACAGTCCAAAATGTGTTGTTTGGGAAAGGATTAAAGGTAGATCTTCAAAAGCATCAGAATATATAAAAGCTTGTCTTTTATGCTCCTTCATGGGTAAATGTATTTAGTGGCCAATTACATGTACCTGTCTACTTGTACAGTCATGAGAGATACTGATGAGGTTTTTAGAGGAATTTTTTTTATGTAACCTGCTATATGCTTCTAGGGTGAAATTAAAATGCTTATTGTTTATTAAGCACAAGTAGCCCACTCAATGATAACTAGAATCCTGAAGTCTTCAGCTCAAAACCTTGGTTTGAACAATAGTTTCCTAATGTCCAATTAACAAAATTGTACACATGGTGACCCAGTCTTTGTGTTGGAAAGGAAAATATGTAGAACTGACTGCCATAATTACTGAAATACTGTTGAAATTTATGTAAGGCCCAAAACCAGACGATAAATCAATGAAAAAGATTTAATGACATTTCATATAATACAGATAATGGCATAATTTTGATGTATTTCATGTATTTGATATGTCCATAAGGGCTTGATCAACCTGTATAGATACATCGCCATTTAATTAGTCAGAAGGGAGACTACTTCACATGAAAACCTTGACCTGTTAGCTCATGTATTTAATGAAACAAGTATCAATGGACTTTGAATAGAAACTGATTTTTATTGCAAAAGAGTAAGACGGTGTCAACTAGAAAATACATTGTTAAGTAGAGACATTTTGAGCAAGCATTTGGATACCACAACTGTGGTAGTTTAAAGATAAAACACTTCAATTTCAAAGGAAGAGTTCTGGGTTCAAATCCTAGTCACAGAATGAAATCCTGAAATGCCTCATAATGTTTCTACAAATATCTTAGTCTTATTGTGTTTGAAGTAGATAGAAGATTATAGGCGAAAAGATGATCTGATCTGTAGAAGAAGGATTTTATTGATGTTTCATATTTTAACCATTTCCCAAACAACAAATTTTGGACTGTCCCAAATTGATAGACAAATTTTGCAGACGACATTTCAAAATTGGATGAAATTGGATAATAATCTTCTGATAGGGCAGAAAACATTGTGGGAAAAGGAAAAATTGCTTGTTCCAACACTGTTTTCTAAAGTCGTTTGCAACAAAGTGGTCAAATGTCGTTATTGCTTGGGAAAGGGTTAAGCCATCCTCTTCAAAATAGAACAACTTATGTGTGCCTATTGCAGATGAATCTGTTATCATTGCTTGGAAAAGACAAATATTTTTATATTGCAATTTGCCTTTTCCCCACATTATGTCAATTTCAAAGAAACCATTTTTGGCTGAATTATTTCATATTTTCATACAGCAAATTATTTTGGATGGTTGAGTTATCTGTCTACAATGTATGTTACATCATTTTAGCTGGATAATTCAATCAAGAACCTTTAGTTTGCTTTGAGTTTGAAGCAAAAAAGAAGTAAAAGATCGTTGTTATTAATGTTTTGCATGCAAGCATTTAGCTCAATAACTTCTACATAGAAAGACATATAACCATTCATATTCATAAAAGCTTCTTGAATTTGACTAGCTAAATATTTAAACTTACTTAAGTTACATAATATTTCTTCTTTTGGTTGGTTAACAATAGTTTGAATTTGTTACAAGTAGACCACATATAGAACCAACTTTTTAAAACTGACTTATCCTTTGTCATAGTTGACTAAAATGTGCAGATATTATTCAATTGAAATCTGGTTTGAAATTAGACGGATCCCTTTTTTAAAAAAAAACCCCAGATTTTGCCATTGTTTTAGGATTTGTTTGCATTGATCTCATCTCATAACATTACAAAGAGATTATTTGCTTAGATGAATAAGAGAATCTATTGAGGCTAGGAAAACTGTCAGTGACCCCTTCTCAGTTTGAGGGTCCAGTGCAAGACTATAGTAAGTGCTTCATGTTTATGAAGCACTTACTATTGTCTTGCACTGAATCCTTGAGTTGTTGAACCTGATACAGTTTGCCACAATGGCACCAACTATATATTAGATATTTTCTGATTTTTAAGAATACTTTCTCATTAATTTTTATCATTGTAAAAAACATGACATATACAATAATTAGAGTTGGAAAAAAGGGGAGAGAAAAGAGAAAGCCCCAACATATTTTTAATTGAAAAGATCATCATGTAACTTCTTGACGTCACTAATATTGAGATTTGATATATATACAAGCAATGTTCTGTTTTATAAATGTGATGTGAGATCACTCAGTGTTGAAAAGATAAACCTTACATTGATTATGTTGTTACCAAGTTAATCGAGGTTTAGTATGCCACTGCTTTATAAAGCGTATTACATGGTTTACAACAAAAGAGTTCTTTGAAAATTTATGAAATAGAAATACTGCTTTTAGTTTAACCTTTAGCAAAAAATGTGATTGGTAAAGAAAATGGTAATACTAATAGTCATCTCTGGCTTGATGAGGAAAAATGATTAAAAGATGTTTGACTTCTTACACCAATAAAAGGTATTGCTTGTTATCAAGTTTTTGTTGTGATTTTTGTCACGGTTGCTTATGATAACTTTTAACAAGAGTGTGCTTGGTGCTTTGTTGAAGAACAAGACTATGAAAGCACCAGATCAACATAAAAAGCATGTACAGACAGACCTTGTCAAATTAAGAACAATCTGTTCAAATCTAATTGAAGATTTTCATATTCTAAAGCCATTCTTGTGCTCATACACACTTAACTTGTAAAAGTTCTAGAATAATTGACAATTAACTTTAAAGTACTTTAAACTCCCTTTTACAGAGGAACTGATACAGTAACATGTTCAAATGATGCTTTTAAAGAATGGATATGATAATGTTTGTATAGAATTAGCCAAAAAACAAGGTCAGCTGAGAAATGTTTGGAACCAATGAAACAAAACAAAAATCCCCATTTGAGGGATTCAAGAATCATTTTCATTAACAAACATGAATGGAAAAAACAGTTCATGAGCACAAAGTTGTTCATTTATCTGTGAATTTCAAAAACATGTTGATGAACTTATTAATGAACACATCCATGGATATCCTCATGAACAAATTTGTGATGTTTATTAACAAGTTCTGGACCTTTACCACTATTTCCATGAACAACAAGTGAAATACTCCTCTTTGAATTGGGTGAAAAACATTAAGACTTATAGGAAGTCCGTGACATGCATAATTCAAAGGTCTGCCGTAGTAGATTCCTTGGCATACTTTTAGTATACAGGACTATATGTATTTGCTTATACCTAGTCATCTGCTGTAAACGTGTTAAAATGGGTTCATGGCCAAGTTCTAACTTGATGACTTAGTAACAAGACTACATGTGTAAGAAATACCGGTAATTCTAAAGTTACAAGCAATTAGAAGGCTACATGATTTATAACTGACCAACAGTATCAAAATGGCATGTGCAGACTGGGTTCATGATGAGAGACTTTAATGGGGTTTTTCCTCTTCAAACGACGTTTCAGTTACACTGCGAAACACGCCATATATACAGTACATGATTCCCGAGAAGACCACCAGAAGTATGCTTAAAAATGGTATCCTACCCATGGACACTCTAAACTGAATCACTATAATCTCAAATCGTAAATGTGTTCTCACTTATTATTCAGTTAGTTAAAGTATCGTCAAAGGGAGGCAACTCTCGTAAAATAAACGTCCGGTCCGAAGCTAGCCAGAAGCCGATACAGTACAGCATAGGGTTTATTAAATCATCCTACAGACATATTGTTCTGAATAAACATGCTCGTATTAAACGGTAGACAGAACCTTCCCGTTAGCGATCAGGAAGAATATCAGAGCAACTGATATAACTTGGTCCAGTATAACCTCAGAAGTCTGGCATTTCAAAAAGTTTCATTGAGAGGTATTTGTTAATTCCTTTTAAATGTTCACGGGTCTTCACCATGCTCTTTTAGAAAATAAGATGTACAAAGGAAATATTAAATACTTCCATATTACGACTACATGTTTACAAATGTTGTCATTGGCATCATTATCGTCTATGGCATGGAAGCAACGTTAACTCCGACACCGTTACAGGAACTGAAACGATTCAGAGATTCAAACACGTTTTAGATCCTTCATATATCCGATAAACTTCTGTTTGTTATCTATGTCTCTGGTTTGAGGAAAAAAATAGACTGTTGTGTTGGACGGAGAACCTGTGTATGTTAAATATCTCTGCGATAGAACTGTTCCATAGTCTTAAACCTCGTCATCGTCTCTCTAATACCAGTTTGGGTTTTCTGTACGACCTGCTGGGGAACGGTGACCTATCCATTAAAACTGACAAATAAAATCCATGTGTCAATATGACCGCGATGATCGCTGTATTCATAACGTTGTCTGGAACTGCACTTGTTCGGTGGTGGTGGTCGGTCCGGTAGGCTATTACCGTTTGCTTTTTTTACCGAACTATCCCGGTATTTGCAGGCGTCTGAAGCAGACTAATATTTAAAGCTTTTATAGAAGATGATAAAATGCCCTTATGATGATATAGATATAATTTACGTTTTAATTCTAATTGGGTTCTGAAAACCCCCTTTGGATTGAAGTACTGAAAACATTTAACTGAATACTTTTGTGAGGGCCTGCATGCGAATGAATTGTAACTGATGAAAACACAACTGAACTAGACAAAGGTCTGGAATTATGGAAATAATCAGTATTGTTCGACAAGTTACTAACAACGGATATCAGCAAATTGGACAAGCACTCTCAATTTGACCTGTTCCCTATTTAAGCTAAGATAGGATCTTTCTTAGAATCGAATTTTCTTCTTTTCTTAAAACAGAAAATGATTGAATAAATATTCGATTTGATTTAAGTACATGATAAACAATAAGTGGTTCCTCTCCGCTAGGAATCCCCAAGCTCGTACCGCTTTTATCATGATATATACAGCGTGTAAAATTACGAGAATGGATCATCTCATCTCGGTGAAAGCATTGTCAAAGATGATCATTGGGGTCAACTCGTGTCGAAAGTTGTGTCTGCTCTAGAATCATTATTTTGTACATTTAACTCTTTCCCAAACAATAACGACATTTTACTACTTTGTTGCAGACGACTTAAGAAAACATTGTGGGAAAAGAAGAAATTGCTCGTAACAAGCAATTTACTACTTTGTTGCAGACGACTTAAGAAAACATTGTGGGAAAAGAAGAAATTGCTCGTAACAAGCAATTTCTCCTTTTCCCACAAGGTTTTCTGCTCTTTCTGAAGAATATTTTTTCGATTTCATCACAATTTGAAATGTCGTCTGCAAACTCTTTCAATTTGAGACAGTCGAACATTTGTTGTTTGGGAAAGGGTTAATAGAGACGCATTTATAAAATGTCTTTGGTAGAAGGGAGTTAATGATTTCTATTGAATTATATCAGCACGAAATTTGAATCAACTAGAAACTCCACTTAACCATTACCCTTGATTAGAAATTATAGTCTTGTTCTTTAAAAAGGTCATTTCATTTAATCGGGGTTTTTCGTGAAATCCCGGTAATCATTCAAATAGTGGAAAGCCAATCGTATCTACTCGGCAATCCCCGTCACAAGTCGGTAGATATTATTTTAAGAAATGGCCGAGGTGTTCCGAATGGAGCCTCCGATTGGTACACGTGATAAGCTGGCATGAGCTGGTATTTGTGTTTAGAAGTCTTTCGTGTATCGATATGGGAGTTGAAAATATTGAGGAAGGCCGATGTCTCGGGGTATAAGTAAGTAAATATAACTTGTTTTTGTTGTTGATAATGCGTACAGAGTACAGATAAAAGCATTTAAATCTTTAATTATATCAACTTGGATGTGAATAGTTATGTTTATTTTCTCAGTCGAACATGATTTCCCGCCATTCTGGAGTGACACCAGTTAACTCATTAGACTATGCACACCCATTTTTCTGCCGTGGTTCGAAAAACAAATATATTTATAATTATACACGTTGATATTTTCTTCACAGTAAAATCTCGCAATGACTTCTCTGCATCGTTATTTTAACTAACGGACGATAGTAAGTGTTGAGCAATGCTCATGATTGTGAATTGTTACTATTACACACTAGCCAACTATTACCTTAGGGTTATAGGACTTCAACGTATAGTAAATTAATCTTTACAGAGAATTGAATATGTATCTTCTTTCAAATGATGATATTCTATGATGTGTTTTTGGTTTTGATTTAGTGTTTCAACGACTTCACCAGAAAGACAGAATGAAACGATGCATCCCTATGATTGATTTAGACCACTATGGTAAGCTAAAAGCAATTTAATTCAATATCTGATTCTCAGAGGGAATCCTTTGCTTAATTTGAATTATCATTTGTCAATGATTGAGAAGAAGGCCATTATGATAAAAGGAAACCTGAAGTGCTCCATAAGAGCTATTTTTCATTTTGTCAAATCTGTGTTGGTTCAGTCCTCGGTTGTGTGTGCCTTTATATGATAAATATATGTACCTTTATATAATGAATATGCTGTAGTAGTAACCAGTTGATATTTGTCTTTAATTTCAAACCATTAAAGAATATATTTTCTAACACACTTTTATATTTTAGATGGAAATGATTTTTTATCATGACTTAAAGACAGTGTATCATCTGTATTACAGCAGCCAGTTCACCTTTAAAACCAGCCTAGTATTTCTCACCAACATCCATCAATATTCTCTGCAAGCTGAATGCTTTAATTTCCTTAGTTTAATGGTGATGAAGCCGATTAACTGTATCATTGTTTTTGTAGATTTCTGGTCCTCAACTGTTCAGACATTTAATGCTCAGACAAACTTTACCCATATGTTTTGTACACTGTTGGTTTCTAATTTCAGACGAAGTTTTAAAGGATGAAGCCATACTGCAATGTTACCTCATACCAAACACCAATGTGAAGGTACCTATGCTATCAACATTTGTTATTACTGTATTTGACTTATCTTCCAATACGTGCAAGACAAAGTTTTATCTCAACAAACATTTGACATTTCATCCAAATCATATTTTCTATTGTGGAGATTTTATGTAGACAACAGGTTTGATATATTTTGAGGTACAGTTTTAAATTTCATTTTTGGCAATCACATGTACCAATGATGAAAAATGAGATGCAATTTAACTCTTAACAACCTGCAGACAACATTATTTTTTATTTGAAGCAGACGCCTTTAGAAAAGCTTTGTTAACATGTGCAAAACCTTTCAGTTCTGTTGTTGTGATATGGGAATAGATTGAAAAAAGCATTGTAACAACCAATTTCTCCTTTTGCCACAATGCTTTTTGAAAGCTGTCTGCTGCAAGATGCACAAATGTGGTGTAAGGTGGTCATGTGTTATGGAGGAAATATTGGTGTGCTTGTTTTCTAGCCTTTGGTGACAAACTTGATTTATATTTATTTGAAGTGTGTTTTAAAGATGACCATCTTTTGGTTAAATTGTAGCTTACCTTTAACATATAGACATTTTCCAATCTTGAACTCTTTCCCCCATTTACTGAACCCAGTGTGCAATGGAAATAAGCTGTGACTACAATTGTTGTTTGATCTTTTGTATGACCCAAGAATGAGTTTACATCTCTCCACCATTATAACATACACTTGCCTTTAAAACATGCACACAATACATTATTTTTTAAACTTGTTTTTCAGATGGAGACATACAGAAAGGCTAGTGTACATTGTAAGGTAACCCAGGAGCCCTCAGATATAGGTAGCTTTAACTTGATAACCAAACCAAAATAGGTCAGGCAATAGCAATATTGCTTGTAATTGATGAGTTACAGGCTTGAATCACTGAATCTTAAAATGAGGATTTTCCTTTAATTGCAAATATCAAATGCAGCAGATGAGAAGAACTTTTCAACTGATCAGCGATATTTCATTGCCAACAATAGTATCTAAAGATATGAGAAATAACTTGTGGTTCCTAAAAGCATTAAATTTTGTAGATAGGTATAATATGAGTCTTCATCAAAAGACATTCAGTACAAAATACTGATTATGTGTCCAGGTAGCAGAATGGAGTGTGATAAGTATAAGTTGTCAGAAATTGTTTCATAGAGACCCCCCTGAGGCAGACGACATCACACAACCAACCATCCCATACACACACCTGTCTATGTTACATATTACAGACCCTAGTTTGTACCAATAAGGAACTAAAGACCTGACTACATACTGACAATGTACACACACCTGTCTCTGTTTCATTATTACATACCTTAGTTCGTACCAATAAGGAGGAAACAACCTGACTACAGACCAACAGGCTGACTTCAAACTGGTAAACTATTCTGACTTGGTACAAAGGAAAGCTATACCATTTGTATCAGTTTTTGAATAAACATCAAAAGTGATTTTCGAATTGAAATATAATCAACAGACAAATAAACATGATGAGTTCACTTTAATGATTACCTCCATGGAAGAGCATTAGTAAGGTAGGGTATGAGCATTTGGGAACCAGCTATTGTTTTCCCCTTCTGATTCTGATTTGATGGATAATCTTTTCAATTCAAAATTTCAAATATAATGATGCCTAGTTGTTTCATATCTATGGTGGCCATTTATATAGACAAGACATGCAGATAATACTTTCTTATATCTGATTTATTTTGTGACCAGGAACAGGGCTTTATTTTGCAAAT
The DNA here is from genome assembly GCA_947846245.1 of Cerastoderma edule. Classification (NCBI taxonomy): domain Eukaryota; kingdom Metazoa; phylum Mollusca; class Bivalvia; order Cardiida; family Cardiidae; genus Cerastoderma; species Cerastoderma edule. Next base: position 2,589,034 of record OX401419.1, read on the forward strand.
GGAAATTTTAGCTTTCATGATGCTGTGGTTAGTTGTATTAGCAGAAGGATCTATTATCATTCCAGTAAAAGACTATTTGAATTGTGTTTACATTTAACATGGTGTACATCTATTTAGTTAACTCTTTTGAACACTGTATTGACTTGCTAACAGTCAGTTCATTGATAGTAGGGATTTCCATTAATAATTATTTTTTATACAGGCCAGGAACGGAGACTCCACAGAATTAATGGAAATTTCCGCTATCAAGATGCTGTTGTTAGCTCAACAGTGTTAAAATTTAGTAATGTACATGTGCATTTGCAACATAACCTTTAAGAAAAGCATTTTATTATTTTTTACTTTGGAATCTATACAATGATCTGCTAGGATGCAGTGTACTGAAGAATGAGTTTCTCTTTGTTTCATACATAGCTTTATACCAGAAACAGGGATTACAGTTTAAAATGAAAAAAAAAAAACCTTTATGATTTAGCTTTTCTGGAAATGTTGCCTATGTCTGATCATTACTGATTTTCAAATTCAATCTTAAGCTACAATTAAGTTGTTATGATTTACAAAAGATACATTTTAAGGAACTTTGATATTGATAGTGATTTTTCACAAATTTCATATATTTCATAATTACTGCTATCACAAGCTATACTGAGGGCTTTGATTTCCATTTATCTTATTAGTGTATCCAGGAACAGGATTTTATTCTTACAAAAGAAATTTCATCTATTATATCATTGAATCTATTGGTATCAAAATTCTTCAGCAGCCATATAATATGAACACTAGGTATAAGTGAAAAGTTGCAATTATAGTTTGCATCTTATCAAAATTTTGTTTCCATGTATAATTGTGTCTTGGACAAATTACTGTTTTAAATTCTTTATATCCCTTTTTGCACTAACCCTTAGCCAGAAAATGCTTTGAGGTTTTCGTTAGATTTTAAGTACAATGCCTTCATCAGACAACTACAGACTGTAATTGACATACAACCTGACATCTAGACCTGACTGAATTCTGCCTCAGGAGGATATCTGATTAGTTTGAGAAGAATTCAACAACAGCATTTTTTAATTATTTGTTTTTTGATCTGAGAGTTTAATATGAAGCCTGAACAATGCGGCGCTGGAACAATTCGAACCTTCAACCTGATTAATGCGGTGCTGGAACAATTCGAACCTACACATCCGCTGATTAATGTGGCGCCGGAATTATTCGAACCTACACATACGCTGATTAATGCGGCGCTGGAATGATCGAACCTACACATACACTGATTAATGCGCCGCTGGTAAGATTCGAACCTACACATACGCTGATTAATGTGGCACCGGAATGATTCGAACCTACACATACGCTGATTAATGTGGAGCTGGTATGAGTCGAACCTAAACATACGCTGATTAATGCGGCGCTGGTATGAGTCGAACCTAAACATACGCTGATTAATGCGGAGCTGGTATGAGTCGAACCTACACATACGCTGATTAATGTGGCGCCGAATGATTCGAACCTACAAAACTTAAAACTTGCAAACCCATTACAAAGGTTTAATGTGCCAGTTTCACCACTTACCCTCGATCCTGTAGTGCGAGATGTCTCAAACGTGCACGCGATAGGGATCATAGGGTAGAGAAATATTTAAGACTCTTTTACTCTTTCTCTCGCACAGATATTGTGTGGCTGTGGTGATTCGGTTGTGGCACTGGACTGATAAACCTTATTTATGGTGTCACGGGACTGGCCTCCACGTATGGGTCTACAATGACCCTGGCGACACTGGAAACAGTCTCGAGGACGTCATTACTGACTATCCTTGAGGCTGGCTGACAGTCCCATTATTGATCCTTAAAGTGCTAGAACCATATTCATGCTAAACAGGTGGAATCCAGGGAAGCTGCCAAGTAAATTGGCAGCTGGCCTGTGATCTAAACTGTTTGCTACTCTGAGTATCCTTCCACTTGAAAATTATGAAGTTGTTTAATGTTTTAGAAAGCAGACGACATAGAGATCTATTTTGAGAAAATTAATAAGCATTCTAAGGGTTGAAGCTATTTTCTAGAATTAGCATTACTCTTATAAGTCTTATCAACAGATGTAACGGAAGAGTTGTCGATACTCGAACAACACAGTATACTGACTTTAATGTGAAAAAGGTCTTAAGCGCATTTTCATCCAGACATCCGATTTAATTTTAAGCAAGCGGTATTCATTAGTCAACTGTGATAGTTTAAATTATAAAACATTTTTTACTATAAGGAAGAGTTCTGGGTTCAAATCCTGGTCACAGAATGAAATCCTTGCATGCTTGGAAAAGTTCATTATATTTCTAGATTGTATTGTTCATTGTTTAATCAAAGTTTTAACCCTTATAGTGCTAGAACCGACTTCATGCTTATGCCAACAGGGCAGATCCAGGCCAGCCACTATGAAAATTGGTTTTCTAAGCAAAATTTAGCAGATATTTAAGGTTTTGGACAGTAGACAACAATATTCTATTTTTGGAAAATTACCCTGCATTCTAAGGGTTAAATGCATTTCATCCAGACATCTGATTTGATTTCAAGCAAGCAGTATTCATAAATCAGCTGTGATAGTTTAAAAGATAAAACACTTTCTACTATAAGGAAGAGTTCTGGGTTCAAATCCTGGTCACAGAATGAAACCCTGCATGCTTGAAAAAGGTTCATTATATATCCAGACTGTATAGTTCATTGTTGAATCAAAGTTTTAATGGAAACAATTGTTTGCTTTGGAATGATATTGGTTATAGCCTTCACAAAGTTTCAACCACACTGACTTAAAGATGTCATAACTGACTTTTTAAATCCTTCTAGTGCTTGAACTGACTTAATTGCTTATGTAAGTAAACTTTTGGATGGCCTGTGATCTATCTTGTTCGCTACTGGGAGTATCTTTCCTCATCAAAATTAGACAGATATTTAAGATAATGGAAAGGCCATGACACAAAAATCTATTCTTAGAAAATTACCCAGGATTCTAAGGATTAAGCTGACCAATAGCCCTACCCCAGCTTCTATCATTAACAGTTAACCTCATTTTAACACATATACCAAATTCTAAAACAACATCTCATTCTAAAACTAAATTCTACCAATTCAAATCCATTGCCAATTTTAAACTAATTTATTCAAATAGATTGTATGGAAGCAGCTTATTAAAATCACTCTCCATGTCTGAATACTACAAAAGTTCTTGCACAAAAATGCGGGCTAGTCCTTGCAATTGCTACCTTGCCCCTAACAAGGATCGAACCTGGGACCCTGGTACAAGGGATTGATTCTATACCACTGCACCACTGTCGCCAAAAGTATTGTTCAAATGGCTTCAACAAAGCTAAAAATGTAATGTATGAAAATGAGTGCTTTATTGGCAATTCAATTACAATGTTGAAATTAGTTGTTGAAAGAAGTTTCTTTAAAGAGCTATTTCTCCCTTTTACCAAAATCAATTATAAAAAAAGTTCTCAGACAACATGTCATATTTATTGATTTAGTAATAATGTTAACCCTTAGAAAGCTGGTTAATTTTAAATAGATTTATTGTGTTTTCTGCTTTCCCAAACCTTAAATATCTGCTTAATTTTGATGAGAAAAGATTCTCAGAGTAGCAAACAGGTTAGATCACAGGCCATCTGCCTATTTACTTCATGAGAGAACATGGCATATGTTTCAGTGTTTTCTAAATGTTAAAATATAAGATTTTCACTTTTCATCATTCATAACTTTTCTCTGCAGGTAAAATTTGCTCATAATATGAATCAATTTGAAGGTTTGATTTGATGGAAGTTTTTTTTTTTATCCTTTTCAACAGTATTTCAGTTAAAAAGCTACAGTTGACACAATTATCTATGAATCTTTTAAATCATTAACCGTCCCACACAATTTCCGCATAATTTCCATACCAATCTGCTGACTTCTTTCTCACATGAAGAAAATTGATGTGGTGAGAGGCAAAGAAGGATTTAGCTTGGGACCTTTGTAATCCAAGTTGGATTATTGATAGTGAAAATCATAACTTTGATACAAGGATTTGAGCAAACATGGAGAAGGGATGGAGAGGGGAAAAGTGATTTAAGTACTCCAACCACAAGGCTAAGAGAGCCCCCACTTAGCCAGTTATTGTGCTCTGTCTAATGGTATAAATCTGTACACTATTCTCAAAACAACAAAGGGTTGGGGAGGCAAACAAAAAATGATCCTCTTCATTTGTCTTCCAGGAAAATGATCCTCTTTGAATAAAAGCACTGCCTCATAATGAATATATGATTTTCTTGAATCTGAATATACCAACTAAAGGCAACAGCAAATGAACAGAATTTTAACTTTTATGAAACTGAATCCAAGAAACAATACAGGGAGGAGGTTGGCTTGACTTCCCCCTTTCCATCTTCAAGTAATTGTCTCAAACATTATATAAATATTTATCTATAGATAAATGTACATTTCTCCAACACACCATCTCTCAATGTTTGTTTCAAACATTATATAGATATATCTATAGATAAATGTATACCCCCCCCCCCCAACACACACAAACACACCATCTCTCAATATTTGTCTCAAACATTATATAGATCTATATTACACAGTTATTTCCCTTTGGTTTGAACATTCTTTGACTGCTTATTTGCCATATATACTGGACAGTTTACCAGAATGCTCTAACATACATATGTCATGTTTAAGAAGGCTTAAGAGTGTGTTTAATTACAGGGAACATATTTATGAACATTAAATGAGTCTACATAAAAGTGATATTTTCCACCCAGAATCATATCAGTCCAAACGAGAATGAAGTGACTAGCCTTACATATGCCATAATTTATATACATTTGTGTTATTGCACAAATTAAAAAACGTTATGAAGCAATTGACCAGCTAAGTGGGATAATCAAATATGTAATTGAGAAAATCTATGTCTGGATCATTCAGACTATTGAGAAAGAAGTTTAATACAGGATATACGTCATTCTGAAAGCTCCCACTAGACAAAGTTTTCTTTACCAAACCAAAATAAAACAGTCAATAACTTCTCATGTATTGTTAATGACAGTTTTCAGAAAAGAGTGAATTAATATAACGAAATACTGAGGCCATAGCTTCACCATTAAATAGGGATCACGGATAAGTGCTCTCCCGGAGAAGTGCCCCCTCGAACATTTTTAACTGGGCTGAGAACTGCCCTCCTACTAGAATTTAGCGGGCGGAGAGGTGCCCTCTCATCAAAACTGGTGTCCCTAACAAGCCCTCCTTTGTGGTGTTTCCCCTTAAAGAATACCCTTCTGCAAGCTGTTTTCCTCATGTGCGATAACCAAAGACAAATGAACAAAAAACGTCAATGTTATCAAATGCTCACAAAGTTTTCGCAACTGAATTATATGTTATCCTCTCTTTTGTTCCGCAGTTCAGACAAAGAGCGACAGAATGCATAAGTTAGCAATTTCACAGAAGCATATACAAACTTTAAAAAATGATCGTTTTGTTCGTCTTCTATATTACTGATCTCGACGGTAAATTATGATATTATGATAAAATGTTGCCTGCTATCTTCAAAGGTAATAAGTACGTACTTATTTATTAAAATCGGTCCGGTCCCCCAAATAAATGATGGCGTTTAACTCCGCTCAAAATCCAAACTGACATCCCTTTTAGTATTTGGTTGAAAAGATATTCAAGAAACCTCTACAATACGAAGGGCACTTCTCCGGATACCATTAAATAGTACATGTATATATAGTTATAATGTAGCGTTCAATGTCTTCTGTCAATCTGTCGATGCATAATTCCCAACAGACAACTCGAGAGCATTCTCAGCTATAAAGAGTTTGTTAACTGAATGCCCATTTTTCCCCCTCTTTTTTTTCAAACCCCCTTTTTAAATATTTTCAATCATAGTAAGTCTCAAAACTCCATTAGAGATATATGTAATATATGTATCCATTTAGTACTGGGGACTAGGGAATGGCCAATCTGGTTCAATCCTCGATGGTTATCATTAATTTCATGGAGTGTATTCTGTCAAGACACATTTCCTAGCCTAGCAGGCCATCCAGCGTATTATAATACTCAAGAATGAGCACTGTGCATTAATAAGTAGAACTTAAATGACACATATATTATACTTCATGGAAGTTCCATAGCAACTATGAGCCATTTTAGATTTTCGTCACAATGACTTTAAATGGGCATTGCTATGAAAGCATTTCGAAAAAGTTTGGATTTGGTTAAACATGCTTCATGATATCTATAGACTAATTAGACTCTTTACTACTTCCAAAGACATAGATAACAGCTACTTCAACGTCTTCTCTTGATGAAGCAATTATGAGCCATTTACATTTTCGTCACGATGACTTTAGATCATAGATGGGCATTGCAGCGAAAGTGTTTTGAAAACAGTTTTGATTTAGTTAAACATGCTTTAGGATATCTAATTAATTAGACTCTGTATTAGTTCTACTACTTCAACGTCTTCTCTTGATGAAAAGTATACGATGAACGATTGATAATGCTGAAGACAATCCTATTAATCTATTTATATTTCCCTAAAACAATATTTGCAGTGCTCACTATGATACATATATTCGGCGCTTTCGGGCCTTTGATTATGTAATCAACTCCCGCGTGCTCATATGTCAGTACACAGACATACTCCCAAGTGGAAAGATGTGAAGAGACCGTCCCTGTCAATTTACAGTTTTATAGAGGATGGATGCTTTAACCAGGTTTGTGAAATGGAGTTTTTGAATTTTCGTTTAATTGTTTGTAATTTTATACATGAATGTGTTGGTTACTTGATGGAGCAAATTTAGTTTTTTGAGAGAGAGATAGATAACAAACTCTATCGCAGGAGTCTGGCCGTGTCCGTTGTGTTGCTTATTTTATGAATAAATTCAACTGGTTATGTCAAAGCTGATCTTTACCCCCGATCTTCAACAACCAATTATTTATTGCAACCAAATGTCGTCTGCAATGTCTCCATGTCGTTGGTAACGAATTATGGGTCCTGCAATTATAGTTGTAGATTCAAACCATTGAATTATTTATGTCATGGGGTAATTAGTCAAGTGTACATGTACTAATGAGTGAATGGAAAAACTATTTTCGGTATGATAGTCAAAATATCCATCTTTGGTAGTTGATAGCCTGCTACTGTGATATATCCATCTTTGGTAGTTGATAGCCTGCTACTGTGATATATCTATCTTTGGTAGTTGATAGTCTGCTACTGTGATATATCTATCTTTGGTAGTTGATAGCCTGCTACTGTGATATATCTATCTTTGGTAGTTGATAGCCTGCTACTGTGATATATCTATCTTTGGTAGTTGATAGTCTGCTACTGTGATATATCTATCTTTGGTAGTTGATAGCCTACTACTGTGATATATCTATCTTTGGTAGTTGATAGCCTGCTACTGTGATATATATCTGTCTTTGGTAGTTGATAGCCTGCTACTGTGATATATCCATCTGTCTAGTTGATAGCCTGCTACTGTGATATATCCATCTTTGGTAGTTGATAGCCTGCTACTGTGATATATCTATCTTTGGTAGTTGATAGCCTGCTACTGTGATATATCCATCTTTGGTAGTTGATAGCCTGCTACTGTGATATATCTATCTTGGATAGTTGATAGCCTGCTACTGTGATATATCTATCTTTGGTAGTTGATAGTCTGCTACTGTGATATATCTATCTTTGGTAGTTGATAGCCTGCTACTGTGATATATCTATCTTTGGTAGTTGATAGCCTGCTACTGTGATATATCTATCTTTTGTAGTTGATAGCCTGCTACTGCGATATATCTATCTTTGGTAGTTGATAGCCTGCTACTGTGATATATCTATCTTTGGTAGTTGATAGCCTGCTACTGTGATATATCCATCTTTGGAGGTTGATAGCCTGCTACTGTGATATATCTATCTTTGGTAGTTGATAGCCTGCTACTGTGATATATCTATCTTTGGTAGTTGATAGTCTGCTACTGTGATATATCTATCTTTGGTAGTTGATAGCCTGCTACTGTGATATATCCATCTTTGGTAGTTGATAGCCTGCTACTGTGATATATCTATCTTTGGTAGTTGATAGCCTGCTTCTGTGATATATCTATCTTTGGTAGTTGATAGCCTGCTACTGTGATATATCTATCTTTGGTAGTTGATAGCCTGCTACTGTGATATATCCATCTTTGGTAGTTGATAGCCTGCTACTGTGATATATCCATCTTTGGTAGTTGATAGCCTGCTACTGTGATATATCCATCTTTGGTAGTTGATAGCTTGCTACTGTGATGTATCCATCTTTGATAGTTGATAGCCTGCTACTGTGATATATCTATCTTTGGTAGTTGATAGCTTGCTACTGTGATATATCCATCTTTGATAGTTGATAGCCTGCTACTGTGATATATCTATCTTTGATAGTTGATAGCCTGCTACTGTGATATATCCATCTTTGGTAGTTGATAGCCTGCTACTGTGATATATCTATCTTTGGTAGTTGATAGCCTGCTACTGTGATATATCTATCTTTGGTAGTTGATAGCCTGCTACTGTGATATATCTATCTTTGGTAGTTGATAGTCTGCTACTGTGATATATCTATCTTTGGTAGTTGATAGCCTACTACTGTGATATATCTATCTTTGGTAGTTGATAGCCTGCTACTGTGATATATATCTGTCTTTGGTAGTTGATAGCCTGCTACTGTGATATATCCATCTGTCTAGTTGATAGCCTGCTACTGTGATATATCCATCTTTGGTAGTTGATAGCCTGCTACTGTGATATATCTATCTTTGGTAGTTGATAGCCTGCTACTGTGATATATCTATCTGTCTAGTTGAATGAATCATAAGACAAAGAAAAAAGATTGGGGAAGTGTTGGTTGGTTTGCATCTTTGTGCTAAATGAAATCAAATATCTACTTTGAAAATATTCGTTTTCATTCTATTGCAATAAAGGATGGATTAACAAAGATTCAAGTTTTAGTTTATTGGGAAAAAAAGGCCACTGGCCCACAATACAACAAAAATACATACCGGTAGTACAATTCAACTGAAGTGTCCCAGACAACTAATACATCTAAACAACTTTATCATAATTTGTCTAATGTTAGACAAATGTTCACATCAAGAAATATTCATGTTTAATAAATCAGAGTGTAGCATAAACATCAGACTTTTTAAACATTTATACAAGATCAACTACTAACATAAATAGTTGTGTTCATATGGTAAGTTATTAAACACCATCAATTCCTTTTACTGAGGTTGTAAACTAATTCATGGCTTGGCAAAATAATATTAATACTCTTTTCGACATTTAATGAATTCAATGCAACACAATTTATTCTTTAACCACTATCCTATAGTGTTTATAGGGGAAAGCAGTGATTGGCTTGAAAAAACATGTAAACTACTGGCAAGAAAAAACAATACCCTTTAATAGTTGCGCTGACCACGGCTATTTGATTGAAAACAGCACAAACCCCATCTAACAAAAATGTTTTAATTTTCTTCTGTAACAATGTTTGAAATTTAAAACGTTTTTGTTAGATTGGGGTTTATGCTGTTTTCAATCAAATAGCCGTATCAATAATTGTTGTGATCTAATACAACGTTAACATTTATGCTTGTAGGTCGAGAATTTCGGTCCAACAAATATTATTCTTGGGAAGAAAGAAATGCTTTATCAACTGAATAATGTGACCTGACATTCAATTAGTTCTGGTGTTAAAGACACAAATGGTTGATATGCATTTGATTTGTTTGGATAAAGGGTTGTCATAAAGATCGTATACTAATGGTCAACTTGTTTAATTGATAGATGCTAGGGCAATAAAACCACCGACTTGATAAGGATGTTACTTTAGAACAATGCCGAAGTGTATACAGTCGTATGACACACAGTTGTGCATGATATGGCTTCGGGGTAGGTGATTGGGTGCTACTTAGTATCGAAATATAGGTAGGCTCAATGTCCCCTCTTTTTCCCTTCTTTTATCTTTATGAAAAATACATCACATATTTCGATTTTTGTCACCTCGACAAGTCGGATATCTCGAGGTAAAAATCTGTATCGAGTCCCGATTCCACATGTAATTACGGTGGTCTTTCTCGAAGTGCAAATCACTATCCAGGTCTCTTCAGAAGGTTTGAATTTTTTTCTTTGATAACCTGGCTGCTCCACTTCTGTATGGTATATATTTGATCTATTAATCACGTTAATACCGGCACAACGCTTAAATTTGAGTTAAGAGCAAATTGATGATTAAGATGTAAAAAAAGAGAGTATAATTCACATGGTTTATGCGAAAGTTGATTTTGCGCTGGCAAGTGATGAGTGTCGAATCAGAATGTCTTTGGCCAATCTACATATGCTTTTAAAACTGCAATAAATTACAGTCATGTACTTCAGTTTTCTACAACAAAGAATCCAAAGAAATCCACTTTTTATCTCTAAAGTAATTGATATGCTGTTGTGATTGTTAGGCAACACAGTGACAGCTTTAGTAAAACCACTAAGCAGTTAGATGTTAAAAACAAGGTTTTTTTTTTGCGAACGCCTTATCGGATATCGCTAGCTCTCCTCATCTCAATATTTATTCTTGTTCCTGTGGACCTCAAGATAATGAGTGCAGACTGTTACTAATGGAGGTTGGAATCTTGGCCTTTTATTATATTCTTCATAGAATTTGATATCCTTGTAAAGAGTTTTGTGACTACTTCAAATGGAAGTAACTGAATCCTTGATCTAACCAGTAAGAAGAAAACATGATAATTATGACTTTCAGTAGGAATCATTGCAGTAACAGAAAGAATTGGTGGTTGTGAGTAAATTTATTTTCTGATTGAAAAAATTCTTATGTTTACAATTGCACCAAAGTTCATTAATATATATTTAGTAGTAACTAATCTCAATGGGTCAAAACAAAATATATTGTTCTTCATAATCCTTGATGAAGGTAAATGGGTAGGATGACTCCGTGTAATAAAAAAGCCATGGTCACTTACAGGCAACCGACTAATTCACAAATTACCTCTTTTTTGTCATTTCTTTTAAGCTTTCCACAACTCACAAACCAATCTTTGTTGTTGATTGGCATTATCAAGGCCAACCTGAAAAGAAATAAGAATGAGGCAATAAAATCAATCAAAATGTGACTACTCCTACATTAGTAAAAAAAAAAACATTAAGCTGGTTTATACATTTTCATAAGATCTTTCACAATAGCTTTGTTTTCTTGAAAGGATTTTAATTTAGAAAATGTGCATGCCATACAAGTCTGAGAATCTCTTGACTGCATCTTATGAGTATCTTTTGTGATTGCATTTAACTAATATTTATTTTGAAAATATCAAATACCAAATGTTGTACAAATGACAAATCTTTATAATTCTAAATCTTTTATCTATAGCCATGTGCACCATAAGAGCTTGTTTCCATAAAATCTAGTAAGTTACAAAAAGTAAAATATCAATAGATACCATGTAAAAACGTGGTGCCTAAGAGACTCCTCAGGCAAATCATCCACTTATTCCAGGGACCCATCTAGTTTGATTCATATTTCATTCTTCAGGTACAGCTTGGATCATTAAGTGAAATCTTAACGCAAAATAGTTCTGGAAAACAAGTTATGCATCTGAAAAGTGAAAAACACTCATTATTTGAGTCATATGGCATAAAAGCTTATATAATAGTTTGCTGCAACGAACAATAGAGAAATCTCCAACAACTAAGTTCTCCTTTTATCACAATCTCTTATAATCTCATTAGCTACAATGGTGATGGCAAAAGGGGTTGATTTTTGCAGAAAAATTACCGAAAACCACAATTGCTTTAATGCCCTTACCTTGCCTAGGACACATATAACAAATCTATCTATGCGTAAATTGAATCAAAACAGACTTCAATATACCCACCTGGAGCAGTTTCTAATGTTGCATGCTGTTTCTCATCCTTTTGTCCTGATCTATAAACAATATCACAATAATAGAAATTCTGACTATGGCTGAAATGACTATGCAAAGTATTAATAATTGCTTACAGAAAACAGATAACAGAAAGCATTATGAAAATGTGAAAAAAAGTACAATGAACATTATAATGAAACAATATCAATTTGTCATCTTCAAGTAAAATTAAGTCTCTAACATTTCAAAAGATTACAGGCTTGATTTTGGGCTTCTTCCTCGTTTCATGATTATAATATAATTCGACAAAACTTCATGCAATGGTAAATCTACATGTCCTTCTTATGAGAACTGAAAAAAGGGATAGGTCACCGCATGTTTTATTGGGGAACAAATTAAAACTCTCACTACCACAACAGTAATTTCACTAAAACGCCATGGTATCATACACTAACAAGCAGCTTTTTCGACTGTCCCAAACTGAAAGAGTTTACAGATGACATTTTAAAATGAGATGAAATTGAAAAATAATCTTCTGATAAGGCAGAAAGCATTGTGGGAAAAGGAGAAGTTGTTATGAGCAATTTCTCCTTTTCCCACAATATTTTCCAGAGTTGTCTGCAATCAACTGGTCAAATGTTGTAATTGTTTGGTAATGAGTTAAAGTATTCTTTGATATTGTTTTGATATCATTGAAAGGTTTTCCATCTTCTTCATGATCAAGTGCAGGGCTCACATTGGAGCATTAATGCATTGGGTCATTCAATGATTTTCTTTTATTGCATTTGTATGATCCTGGATCACGTATCAGTTTGCATTTTTGACATTTTCCACATGACTAACCCATTACCAAACAATTATGACATTTTACCACTTCGTTGCAGACGACTATGAAAAACACTAGCCCAGTGAGTCAGTAGAGGTTTTATTCTGAGGGTCACATTTTTAAGGCAGGCAATGATTTGGTGATTATAGAATATTACCAACCTTTAATATAGCTGAGAAAGTTTTCAGGTGCTGGGGAAAGCTTTGTCTGCCAGTACTTGTTATTCATGAACAGAGGATTAGTCCAACTGATCTCTATACATCTATATGACATAAGCTGTAAAATAGGTGTTAAAACAATTAAATATAATACCACATCAAAGAAGAGCAACTTTGCATATAATCACACAAGAAAGTATAGAACACTGTAATGCATTTTGTTTGTTTCATTTTCATTCATAGTGCTTCATTTCCAACACATTAAATTGTCAAAGTTGTCTGCTGTAGAACAAAACCGTATCCATTCTGATCCTTTATGTTTTGTTCTGAAAGTCAATCATCTGTTTCTCTGGTCGACTATGTTATATCCTAGGCCAATGTCAAAAATATTGTCTACAGTATTTGACATCTGACAGTCAAAAATTATGAGATGTACAAAGAAAATTGAAGCTAAAAGTTTAAGAAAGGACATTGATGTCTCAGAGAAAATTTCTCCCCGACACTAACTCTAAATGGTTCTGTCCTTGTGTCTAGGACCTTGTGGACAAATCTGCTCATTGTGACTAAATTTTGACTAAAGTCTATCCAAATGTGTTCTTCTACATTGGCTCTCGAAAGTAAAAACAACATGAAATGGAGAATAATCCTGGCTTAATCTGGGGTATAAAGTTATTTATGTGATCAAATGAATTCACCAGTTTTGTCCCCAAAAGAATCATTAAGATCCATTGATTGAAAAAACAGACAATAGTGGTAAAGTATAAAATAAGCATTTCAACTAAAATATTTATTAGAAACCATTGTGATAAAACGGTGGGATTACTTGTTCGATTGAATGCTATATAAAATAGTTAGCATTAGAAATCAAAAGTTTCAATCTTACCACTCTTCCAAAAATTTACATCCCCTCTGCCACAAAAACTCCAGGTATATTTTATCATTGGTTCAGTTGTCAAGAAGATTTCTCACTACCGTAATCTGAAATTGTAATTTGTCCTGTTCAAGGCAAAGTCACTGACATCTCTGTACAGTGTCATATTAACATTAAGTAAATACAAACAGTATAGACTAAGTAAATGTGCATTACAGGTCATAATGGTTGGCTTTTATCCTACAGATGTTTGAGGTCACACCTAAAAGTCAATGACTTTCATAGAATTGCACAAAGCAACAATATTCTCATAAGAAATACAACAGTATTTTCAACCTCACACCTCCATTGATTTAATTACATTTGTTTTACTAAAAGTAATCTAATTAGCTTGAATGATTTGGCTAAGACATTAAAAGAACAAACTTTGGTTATTTGCTAGACATGGTTCAAATATTACTTGAAAAAAAATAATGGACAAGATTATAGGTATGTTAATTAAACGATTTATGAAAGAAATTATTACAATAAAACAAGGTTATATGGTTGTTATTGTATTGATTGCATTAGAAAAGTTGAAAACACATTTATCTATGAAATCTAATTAATTAAAATCTTTCATATGCAGATTGAACCTGTGTTCACAATTTTCAATGGTTTAAAGGAAAGTTGGACTTATCATGAGATCTATAAGTCTATATTATATCAAATGAAGAGAGAATAAAATACAACAAATCATAAATTGTGCCATGAGATTTGCAAAAGAATGAAGGAGAAACACACATCATTATCAAATAAATGCTCATTCTAGTGTAATTATTTTTTTATTGAAGGCAAGAAATAATTCATATAGTTAAAGGGTTTCAAATGAAACTTTCTATAATTAACAAAATGAAACTAATGTTTGCAATGGATGAAATATTGAAATGCCATTCTTTTTGTAGTTGAATAAAGTAAAATACCTGTGTTTGTAGTCTAAATAATTTGACGAGAAGATTGCTTTTTATTTTCTGTTTGGGCAATCAAACGTTGAAATTTTGTATTATCAAAACAGTGAAGGATTTAACCAAATTCTGGTTTTCGGATTTAAAATACAAAATGGCAATTCAAACTCAATTGATAGGACAAGATATGTTGAATAAACTTATATACTTATATAATAGCAACAATTTAATAAACGCTTAATTGAGTTTTACATTCCAGTGCATATGCGCAAAGAAAGTTTATCTGGAAGGAAAAATCATCGCCTAGTGTTAATTAAACTGTTCTTATAAGTTAATATCAGGAATACAAACAAGTTACATACCAGGGTATATGGATTGATTGCGACAAAAATTTCGTCACACAGTCCACCATTAAATGAAATCTTCATAAGTTTAAAGTGAAGGGTGATATTGCCTGATGCAAAATTATCTCAATCTTTTCAATTTGCGTCATATTGGTGCTAGTTCCCATGAGTTTTAACAATTTATTTTCACCAAATGTAAACAGAAAGTCCCTCACACCTCAGTTAGAAGAGATGCACACCTCTTTGCTCACCTCTTAACGAGTGGTTGTGTTGTGTACTCTCACTATTATTTTATTAGAGCAAAGTCTTTATCCATTTTGTACTTGAAGATAACAATGTGTAATACTGCATGTTGAAGATAATAGGATGCAAAGAACGGTTGTGTATGTGCTGTAATATTAAGGCCAAAACTGTTAAAAATGCCATAAGATATAACTGGAAAGTAAAAGATATCAATATTAAACTGTAAGAAGATTATTCATGACAATTTCTTTGTGTTTGCTCATGTCCCTTTTGTTTGGCTCGAATGTCTCACCCATTTATCCTTGTTCAAACTAGTCATAAGGGCTCTGCAGTTCTGAACTGTAAGTTGATTTGTCTGTGATAAAGTGGAGGTTATCATCAACAATTATGATACTTTGAAAACCTAAACTTCTAATCATAAATTGATACCCACTTGTCACACCTGCAACAGAAGACTTAATCCTTAAAATGCTGGGTAACCTTTTTAAAAATACATAGTTTGTTGTGTCGTCTGCTTTCTAAAACTTTAAATATCGGCTTAATTTTGATGAGGAAAGATACTCAGAGTAGCAAACTGGCAAGATAACAGGCCAGCTGCCAATTTACTTGACGGCTGGCCTGCATCCAACCTGTTTGCATTAGCATGATGTCGGTTTCAGCACTACAAGGATTAAGAACAACTCTTACATAGAGACTGTCTCTACAGAGGTTTCTAAACAATAAACACAGACATTCTATTTCTCTCACTTAATCTTATTATCTACTGATCTGCTAAAATTGAGAAAAAATGTTTCTATATGAAGTTTACTTTTATCATATTGTTTTAATCTCCATGACACATCAGTTGACCACATTGGCTGGAGAAGCCTTTAGAGAACACTGTTTATAATCAATGCATCCTTTTATCACAATCCTTTCTACTCTATATCATAAAGATACTATAAGTTTTCATACTTTATAACTGTTGTCTGCTGTTATTTAAAATTTAGGCCACACACAAAATTCTATAAGACTTAATGTGAGATATATATGAAGAAAGAAGTTTTGCTCTAAAACAGTGCTTTTCATAATTTTTCCGTTTCCTTGTTTTAAAAACTATTGAAATAAACATAAAACTGTAAGCTGTTTTGACTTGCTGTCAATTGAGTTTGATTATATAACTCATTATACAGTGTAAATGCCAGAACAAATGCTCTTAAAGAGCTGGGTACCGTTTTACAAAACAGTTTTCAATATTGCAAAGTAACACATCATTGCAATCGTCTCGGATGACGTGTCACATTGCAATAATGTAAATTCATTGAAGATACTATCTATGTGTATCAGTTGTGACTTGCCCAAATATTTTCCTTAATATGTTAAGTAAAACGGTACCCACGACTATTATGAACTATTGAAGTGATTTGTAAAGTCTATAATGATACACACCTCACTTGATAGTGATGCTGATCCTCCTAGGTACCAGAACTACAATGATTCTTAATACTTTCCTTTTCAACATCTTCTGATATCAAATTGGGGCAAACCATTTTTTACAATCTCCTGAAGAAAAAAGACAATAATCGCAGTACTAGTGATTCTAGAATCATCTACCGAAGGCGTCAGTCAAAATAGCAATAGCCTTCGAGACCAGTTATCTGGATTATACTCTGTGAGGCTTTTACGGATATTATCTAGGGACAGGTATAAAACATGGCGCCTACCCCGTTATAGCGCGATTACGGAAGAAAAACACGGCGCCTCCCGTTAACTTTTTAAAGGGCTCTACCAAAGCGCTTTTTCTCATATTTTAGCTGCAGCCTTCTGGGTCTGCATTTGTCACGTTGATTTATGGTCAAAGACAAATCAAGAAAGGCGAGAAACACAGAACAACCCATCAGACGAAGTGCATCGACAAGGATCGACACATAACCCCGCGCGCAGGCTGGCCTGGACGAAAGACTGTCCGTGAATCCCCGAAAGTACAAATTATCCCATGCTCTGGTTATATACAGCCTGTCTTGTTCATGTGTAGCACAAACCCAAGTGAGCATTACGATAAAAGAAGGCACTGTACTTTCACGAGTAGGAGTGCTTCTTTTATAAAAGCGTATTCTATTTATTGTCAAATGGATATGTCTCCCGATTTGTAGTTTACAAGACCTGATGCCGGAGAACATTTTCTTAGAGTCTTTTGGCAACAACGTGAAGGAATGTTTCACTGATGTACATTTCGAATGTCCCAGAGAAGCCTCTACTGACTTTCTGGGCTTAACATGATGATACTTTTAGTGGATAACAAAAGAGAGTCTGCAACCTCTTACTTCACAAAACCAAACTTAAACGCAACCATTCTTGATTGTGCTTGCTGGATACATAACCAGTACTCGCTCCGAATGCGGATTAATGAAGGTTCGCAAGGCAACACACAGTCATCGTTTCCAGAAGCCGACGCTCTACCCCTGGGTACCGTTTTACTAAACATTATATGCTAAATATTTGCGTAAGTTAAAAAAAGCATTCATTCTTATTTCAATGTTGGGCCAAGCAATATTGCTTAGCAACACATCATTGGAAACGTCTCTCTGAGACGCTTCCAATGACGTATCACATTGCAATAATATATGATGTTGTAAGATACTGTACATGCTTGTCAGTTTTGACTTGCACAAATATTTTCCATAAGTTGTTTAGTAGAACGGTAACTCTGAACCAATGCCCTCCACGACCGCAGATACATAAATAACATATTATAAACATGTACGTCTCTGACATCAGTGATAAAAAAAAAACTGAGTAATAGCGATACAATTACGATTTGAAAGCCGGTTTCAGAAAAAAAACAGTTTTTATTACGATTCCGAATACGCAATGTAATTGACACAATCCCAATACCCATACCCTATATAGCCCGGGGTCCGCGCCCGTAGATATACCCCGCACTAGGGGTCCTTAACTTCCGCGGCCTAATGTCTACTACCACTCGTCCCATTACCAAACAATAACGACATTTGACCAGTTTGTTGCAGACGAGTCTGGAAAACATTTTGAGAAAAGGAGAAATTGCTCGTAAAGAGCAATTTCTCCTTTTCCCAC